>JAEIGI010000059.1:0-306033 GCA_018903615.1 Drosophila neocordata
TAAACATGTATGGAAAAAATAAATGAATTATATAGAAATCAAAATGGTGTTGGACTGCTAAAAACTCTGCCTAAGGAACTCAACAATTCTTTAAAATTAATATGCATAGGGCATTCTTGTCTAAACCCTAGAATTTTATGTAAATTAATTTGGCGATTCGGGTAAACCCTGAACTTATTTGAGTTCAACCCCAGTGATTACATAACCAATTAAAATGTTGGTGCATAACCTGAAAGGAAAATAAATCAGGCCCAAAGAAGACCTATCTAGTGAAGTGGATCGTTGCAAGAGATGCAATCAGGAAGATACTGAGCGCATGGTGCAGTGCAATCGACGCCAGTCCTGGTATCTTTTTGACTGCGTCGAGGGCAAGAACTGGACAGCAGCTGGAGCTGCGACTGCGCAACCGTGGCATCGGCAGTTGTCACCACCATATTGGCAATGCTTAGCAGACCTCCGCAAAAGCAATAAATACAGGTGTTCCCCAAACCGCATCATCACCAGCAGAATCTAGCGAAGCGCCAGTAAAGCTGTACAAAATTTTGAACTTTCCCCGCCAAAAAACGTGGTGGCAATTTAAAAAGCGTTACGGGACACGTAGCGATACGTCATCTTTTACGCCGAACCATGTGCAGTCGAAGTATTTAACCTCAACAAGCACACAAAAACCACGTGGCACCAACAACCTCAATCAAGCGATATACCGGTGTGGCCATGACTCTCTACTATAAGCTAAAAGATGACTAAGGCCGCGTTGATCGCGCGTGCTAGTTATACGGAAAAACAAGAAGAAGCCAAGGAAAAGGTTCTAGGCATGTGGTGGTTGCCCAGCTTGGACCAGCTGACATATGTGGTCAAGCCGGAACTACTTAAAAGACGATCTTAAAGGATGACGAAGCAGAATGGAGGCTTTGGTGGCGGTTGTTGCCGCTTACAAATGGCTTAATAAACCCCAGTTGTATGAAATTGGTAAGCTGCGCCACCCAGGTGCAACTACATACATTCGTGGATGCCAGTATAAACGCATATGTAGCGCTTGTATTCCTCCGAGCAGAGCTGAACGGCGAAGTGTGCTCGTCTCAATACCCAGGATGGAGCTAATAGCTGCAGTTCTAGGCCTACGGTTGACTAAATTTGTTGAAGCGGAATTCTCTGTATGTATTGCGAGCAGATATTTCTGGACAGACTCAAGGAATGTACTGTACTGGATTCGTTCTGATGTACGTAAATATCACCAATTCGTTGTTCTTCGAGTTGGTGAAATTCTGGAGGAATCAGACGTCGGAAATTGGCGATGGGTGCCAACTGCGCAAAACATGGCAGATGATGGTACAAAATGGTCGAAAACACTGGAAATGACGAATGGAATGCGATGGTTTATTGGCCCACAGTTCTTGTACGAAGACGAGACGAGATGGCCAAAAGAGGAGAACGTCGTAAGCAAAGACAAAGTAAAAGTGCTATACCATGAGGAGAAGCTCGTTCAGGTGTCTTGTCTTGCCTGACTCAGAACGGGTGAGCACGTTGGAAAAGCTGCGAGCTGTGCAGAAGCGAGTATTGGATTTCTTACGCGCCATAAGTAAACGGCCTTACGGAACACAGTTGAGCAGTATTTTCAGTATGACACGTGACGTGGAAATGGATTCTATATTTCTACGCGCCTGCCAGGAAAAGGAATTTTATGAAGAGATCAGATGCCTTAAACAAGGACGGCCTCTGATGAATCGCAAGAGTAGTCTGTTTAAATGCTCTCCGTATCAAGACGCATTTGGAATACTACGAGTAAGAGGGCGAATTGACAAGATCGAAGGCGTAGATATGGATACAAGGAGACCCATAATTCTACCTAAAAATCAGCGGGTGACCTATTTAATAGCGGAGTTTTACCACCAGAGATACCACCATTTGCATAATGAGATTGGCGTAGTTACGGCAGCGATATTGGATTGACGGCATGCGCGCCTTAGTGAGAAAGGTCGCAAGAGCTTGCCCAGTGTGTCGCATACGAGCGGCCCAACCAGATCCACCGTTAATGGGCGATTTGAATAAGGAATGGTTGTCGCCATATACAGCAACATTCACTTTCACTGGAGTGGATTGTTTCGGCCCAATCGACATTGTACATTTGGAGATTGCTGCATCGTTATCAACGGACTCGTTCCTCTGTGTGCTGAAAGCATTTGTGGCTAGAAGAGGAGTACCGCGTTGCATGTTGTCGGACAACGGTACCAACTTTCTAGGAGCTAGCCGAGTCTTGAATCAAGACTCTTGATAGAGCACATTAAGATAATATCCACTTTGGAGGTGGAAAAGCAATACACAACGTTGGAATATAAATTTAACCCTCCCGGTGCGCCGCATATGGGATTCGTATGGGAACGATTGGTACGTTCAACTAAATCTATACTTTCAGAAATTTTACCCGAGACTGGTGTTCGAGAGGAAGCATTACGAGCTGCGTTTACGGATCACGAGGCGTACGAAATGGTTTCAAACGCCTCTGAAGCCGATTGAGGTAGACGACATGGTGATCATCGTGGATGTTACAGCCAAACGAGGTTCATCGCCAAAGGGAAGAGTGGTCGAGGTTCATCATGGAGGTGACGGTCAGGTGCGAAGCGCTGTTGTTCGCACAATCAAAGGACTTGCCTCAGTGAAGTTGGCCAAACTGGACTTAGAGTTTAACCCACAAATCAAGGATGTTAGTAAGTTACGGGGTGGGGAATGTTGCGGTGCGAATGAAGGACGCCCCGCGCCAAAATAGTTTGTCTAAGTACGCCCCTGACCCTTTATCTGAAAAGTCCCGTATTATGAAAAGTTGCTCTCTTTGCGTTCGCTCTTTGAGCTTAACTGCAGCCGCTGCGACTGCGCTTAGTTAGAAGAAATTTGGTAAGCAGAGAGAGCGGACGTGAGGGCAAAGAAACACAAATATTTCAGCAATACAAAACATACAATACAATACAAAACATACAATACGATAATCAACAATGGAAAATATTCAATAAAGCAAAGAAGTATTCACTCGGAGTATATGTTTTAATTTTTTGGAGGCTCTCATGAGCCGCAGCCGGCCAGACGCAATCTCAACAATGATTATATATAATTAATTTTTGATCTTCCAATATGACCTTGGCCTTCGTACTTGGGCCTTCCCTGCACCCATGGATCTTTGTTTACTACTGGATGTTGTTGCCGGTGTTGCCTTATTTATTGCTAGTATTTCTTGGGGACCCTGTGGTAGTGGTTGTGCTGTTGTTATGCGACTTGTTATTGTACTTGTTGCTGTTGTGATGACGGTTGCTGTTGTTGTTGTTTTTGTGGTGAGTGTTACTGCTGTTGGTGTTGCTGTTGTATGTGTTTGTGCTGCAGCCACGGCTCGATACCGATATCGGATGGATGAAAAATAGCAGCCTGAAGGGTTACCTTTAAAGCTTGTTATATTGTATTCTCTTTTGCATTATTCTTTGCATTGCATTTAACATACCGCCAGCCTACGTGCTGAGAAATTAACCGTTACATATTGTGCTTTAAGATCTTCTTTGGGTTTCATGGCTTGTTACCATGCAATCGAAAATCAGTTTAACTTTAGAATCGAAAATCAGTTTAATTTTAGAAGCTACTTAAATTAATTTTAAAGCTGTGCCAACTCCCGTGTTAATAATCAACCAACACTGTACCAAGATCTACTACATAAGCATGTATGGAAAAAATAAATGAATTATATAGAAATCAAAATGGTGTTGGACTGCTAAAAACTCTGCCTAAGGAACTCAACAATTCTTTAAAATTAATATGCATAGGGCATTCTTGTCTAAACCCTAGAATTTTATGTAAATTAATTTGGCGATTCGGGTAAACCCTGAACTTATTTGAGTTCAACCCCAGTGATTACATAACCAATTAAAATGTTGGTGCATAACCTGAAAGGAAAATAAATCAGGCCCAAAGAAGAAGTGGATCGTTGCAAGAGATGCAATCAGGAAGATACTGAGCGAATGGTGCATTGCAATCGACGCCAGTCCTGGTATCTTTTTGACTGCGTCGAGGGCAAGAACTGGACAGCAGCTGGAGCTGCGACTGCGCAACCGTGGCATCGGCAGTTGTCACCACCATATTGGCAATGCTTAGCAGACCTCCGCAAAAGCCATGAATACAGGTGTTCCCCAAACCGCATCATCACCAGCAGAATCTAGCGAAGCGCCAGTAAAGCTGTACAAAATTTTGAACTTTCCCCGCCAAAAAACGTGGTGGCAATTTAAAAAGCGTTACGGGACACGTAGCGATACGTCATCTTTTACGCCGAACCATGTGCAGTCGAAGTATTTAACCTCAACAAGCACACAACAACCACGTGGCACCAACAACCTCAATCAAGCGATATACCGGTGTGGCCATGACTCTCTACTATAAGCTAAAAGATGACTAAGGCGGCGTTGATCGCGCGTGCTAGTTATACGGAAAAACAACCCAGCTACCAGCCACATGTCTCAGGTACGTCGACCACCAGAGCGTCGAAAATTATGGCGCATTTTGCATTTCTAGATGAGGGCTTATCAGATCTACAAGCAGCTCGGCTTGAAAGTCGAACCTCAACCCATATGTCTCAAATGGATAGACGACACAAGAAGCAGAGACGATGCGTCGGAGTGCGTCAAGGTGACTATTGCCAATCCAAACAATAGACAATCTAAATCTGTGCAACCAATCGATATACGAGCGCTCATCAAATAATTTCCATACTTCGCGGGAATTCCAATCGCATCATACGATAACGTGCGCCCCAGCGTTCTAATTGGCGCAAACAACTGAAATATCGCCGCCGGGAAAGTGGCGACAACCAATAGCGTCAAAGACCCGCTTGGGATGAACAACCCAAAGCCGCTCATCACCAAGTCGCAACGGAGAGCATTTTAATTTGCATGCAGCTACGATGATGCCAAATGCACGACATCTTCAAACAAGCGTTTTCATTAGACGCCAACCCACCAAATACGATATAATCGAAAGAGGACGTTCAAGCACTAACGAGTCTGAAATTAACTGCCATTCTAAAGAACAGCAGGTATGAAGTCGGCCTTAACTGGAAGGACCAACTGCGATGATCGGGGACTACCAAGTAATGCTAATGTTAGGCATAACTTATTATTCATCGACAACTCGTCACGAAAACCAGTAACCAATGCGAACTATTTTTCCGACTGGCGCAGATTATATCGGTCCATGGTTCGGTATATATTCTGCCACCACAAGAAGTTTGTAACGAGATGATTCAGCGAGTGCAACTAATCATCCTAAGGCATGTGCCGATGTCTGAATTTGAACCAGAATTCTCAAAATAGGTAAACTTATAAAAATGAATTCCAAACTAATATATTTGAAAAGCTTCCTAGATGAACACTAACTGCTGCGCACAAGGGGACGAGCAGAGAATCTATGCATCCAAAATCAAATAGAGCTACCCTAGGGGCCCCATGTAACTCGGCTTACAGTCAATTGGTATCATCAGGAAATGCAACACACATCCCATATCCCATCCCATATTCACATTGATATGCATATTTATATCCACGTCGATACCCATGATCAAATATCGATGTCCTTTATCGATATCCATATTGACATCCATATCGATATCCATATCGATATCCATATCGATATTCATATCGATATCCATATCAATATCCAAATCGATACCCGTGATCAAATATCGATGTCCTTTATCGATAACCGTATTGGTATCCATATCGACATCCATATCGATATCCATACCGACATACATATCGATATCCATATCGACATCCATATCGATATCCATATCGACATCCATATCGATATCCATATCGACATCCATATCGATATCCATATCGACATCCATATCGATATCCATATCGATATTGCCATCGATATATCGATATCCATATCAATATCTAAATCGATACCCGTGATCAAATATCGATGGCCTTTAACCGTATTGATATCCATATCGACATCCATATCGATATTCATATCGACATCCATATCGATATCCATATCGATATCCATATCGTCATCTATATCGATATCCATATCGATATTGACATCGATATATCGATATGGGTATCCATATAAAAATCGATATCAACATGGATTTTGATTCGGAAATGGATATTGATTTAGATAAGGAAATCGATATGGCTATCGATATGAATATTAACATGGATATTGATCTGGATATGGATATCGATATGGATATCGATATGGATGTCGATATGAATATCGATATGGATATCGATATATATATGGATCTAGATATGAATATTGATGTGGATAATGTTATGCTTATCAATATGAATATCGAAATGGATATCGATATAGATTTCGATATGAATATCGATATGGATTTAAATAAATTATTGTGGATTCCTTCCTTATCCATTTATGATTAGATAATATTAAATAAAACAGATATATAAACGTAACTAAGTAAATATCTAAATATATGATTATATTATTATATCACCATATTTAAATAATAATTGATCTTGTAATATATCCGGCCTTTGCTGCTCCACGATCGGCGCTGACCTTTGTCTCTCGTACTTGGGCCTCCCCTGCACCCGTGGATCACTGTTTACTGCTGGTTGTTGTTGCCGGTGTTGCCTTACTTATTGCGCCAGGAACAGCTTCTTCTATTTTGCTACACTTTCTTGGAGTCGTTGTTGTAGTGGTTGTTTCTGTTGTTATACTTGTTGCTGTTGTTTTGAGGGTTCTTGTTGTGGTGAGGGTTTCTGTTGTTGTTATTGTGATGAGTGTTGCTACTGTTGTTGTTGCTACTTTTGTAGGTGTTGCTGATACAGCCTCGGCTCTTCCGCCACCGGCGTTACAGGCCTCGGCAGACAAAACTCCAGCCGAAAATCCTGATCGGAAATATGGATATCGGTATGGATATTGATATGGATATCGATATGGATATCGATGTTAGATATCGATATTGATTTCGATATGGATATCGATAAGGAACTCGATATTGATATTGTGACGAAACACAAATTTTGGTACTTTTTATATATTAATACATATAGCTTTAAGCTAACCCTCAGAATCAATATGCTCTAATTACTAAACCAGGTTAGTTCATCAATAGATTATCGTTTAGTGAGAGCATTGCAATACCTAGCTAGAGAGCAATTGTTTTCTTTTTCCCTTTTAATCTCTTACCCATTCCTATAGTTAGCGACGCCGACGTACCAACCGCCACGCCGTCGGCACAGTCGGCACCAAAATAGCTAAGTCAAGACGTTTTATCACGTACGCCAAAAGCTCATAATATAACGGTTATTTGTCAGCAGCCAATCAAAACGCGCAACGCATTCTTGTAGCTGCGTCGAAAGCTTAGAACGAAGCGAAAATAGGGCAAAGGCCGGTTTTAGGAGTAATAGCAAGATCCCTTAGTTTCTGACCAGACAACATATCGGACGTGTATAAAAGTAAATAATTAGTTTTGTTGACCATCGCCGGGATAGTATATTGTATACATACATAAACAGAAACCTAGTATACAAAGAACATATAGTGTCAGAGTGATGGTGTTAAAACTTCAAACAGTGCAAGTTTAAACAAAAATAAGATGGAAAAGACTAAAGCATATCCACATAATTTGTTCTTATTTTCCCGTGACGTCCCAATTTTAAGTGTTTAGTGTTGTTTAAATAGTCTCCATTATCACATCTAGTGCCTGTTTCAGGGTCCGGGTAATACCCCAACTGAAACAGTATTAGATGTGGAAAGTAGACTTAGTGCCATTTAATATTTATTTCGGTGTCCGGGTAATACCATAACGGAAATAATATTCAAAATGCACGACCTAGTAGTAAATGTTGTGTCGTTAAACTGTTTTCCATGGTACAGTTGGCATCATGTCAACCAGCAACCATTTCAGTGTCCGGGTAATACCCTAACTGAAATGGTGCTGGGCGTACATGTGCCGACTTAGTGCCATTTAATATTATTCGACATTCGGGTAATACCAAAGTCGATGTATAGATAGTACAGTGGTCGTGCCAATGCCATTTGGTTAATATTTCAGTGTCCGGGTAATACCCTAACTGAAATATTACCAATTGTACATTCGACCACTCAGTGTCATTTAATATCTATTTCGGTGTCCGGGTAAAACCCCAACCGAAATAATATTAAATGTACATGCAATTGTATGCATGTTATGTATCTCTCGCATTGTACAGTGTTCACCCCAAATAAGGGTCTCTAATAGTAATTGTTTAATTTCGTGTCTCGTGTTAATTATTGTGTATCCACTGTAGTGTATAGTGAGTTTATTTTATAGAATTGGTCAGCTCTTTTGCTGCGTCAAATTAATGATTATTTCCGATATTTGGCTCTACTAATTTGAAGTCCCGAGGTTTCGAGCTTTATTTAAAAATTTTCTGTAACTAAAGGCCCTTGGGAGATTGAGACAGGTACCCCGGTTGGAAAATTACCTCACAGATGGCGCCCGAGCAGGGACCTCGAGAATGATTTAAAATTAGTTAGTCATAGTTATTGTAGGAATTAATTTTTGTTGATTAAAGCCCCACCATATTTTATTTGTCAGCAGGCAGAATTCAGTAGAACCAAAACCACGAGGAATTATTATACCTTTGCAAAAGAGGTATATTAGTTTTTCTCAGAAGTTTGCATCGCATAGAAGGATGCATCTCCTACTATATAAAGTACATATTTTCTTGATCAGCATGATGAGCTGAGTTCATTTAGCCCTATCCGTCTGTCCGTATGTCCGTCTGTCCGTCTGTCTGTTTGTCCGTCCGTCCGTCTGTCTGGATCAACGCAATCTCCTCCGAGACCCTTTAAGCTAAAGAGCTGAAATTTTGCACCTAGGCTTCTTTTCACTGCAGGCATTGTATATCTCGGAATCATCCCGATCGGATGACTATATCATATAGCTCCCATAGGAACGATCGGTTGTGAATAAGCTTTAACCTCAATAACTTTGTTGTTTTCAAATGAAATATCATCTTTTATATACTTCCTAACATATCCACCAAGTTTCATCAAAATCGGTTGACTATATCATATAGCTCCCATAGGAACGATCGGTCATGATTATGGATTTCGAGCCATAACTTCGTTGTAAATTTGGTATATTTAAGTTTGAAAAAAAATAAAAATGTGTCTGTTGAGATTTAACAGAATCGTCCGACTATATGATATATCACCTAATTTCGATTTATATACTTTCTTTAAGTTATGGTAATTTATGTGTAATTGAAAGGAACAGTTTGCAAAGGTATCCGAACTTCGGCGTGGCCGAAGTTAGCCCATCCTTCTAGTATTTTTTTATCGACAGAGCTAAACAGGGTATCAACAAAGTCACCGTAGAAAAAAAATTATATGCAACGGAATATTTATAAGAATAAAAGAGCCAAGAAAGCACAGAAAATACACAGGCGAACGGTAGAACTATTTAAAAAGTCATCGACAGAGTCACGACAGAATTAGGTAGAACCAAAACCACGTTATAAATATATATATATTTTCTTTTTGAACCGACAAAGCTAAACAGCAGAATCACCAAAAAAAAAAAAAATATATATATATATATATATATATATATATATATACATTTAGGTATATATATATATATATATACATTTAGGTATATATATATATATATACATTTAGGTATATATTACTCAGAAGCATTTGAGAAAACATAATTATGGAAAATAAGAAAGGGATTATAAAATACTGTAGGCTAGAAAATATCTCTGTTTTTTTCTATCACACTATTCCTAAAAGAAGGGGTATGGGAGAGTTTCGTCAGTCGTAATTGCTCGACGAAGCTGTCAAAGTCTACACTATTCAAGAAAGTCCAGAATGCACCTTCAACCAGTAAACATCTTTCTCAAGGACAACAGCAGCCTGATACAAGGATACCAAGCCCCAACCATCAGCCAGTGAACATCCTTCTCAAGAATAACAGCAGCCTAAGTTAGAAGGATACCAAGACCCAACCATCAGAGAGTGAACATCCTTCCCAAGGATACCAGAAATTAAAGTCTAGCTACAGCCAGTGAACATCCTTCCCAAAGATACCAGGAATCAAAGTCTAGCTAGCAGGAATCAAAGTCGAACTACAGTCAGTGAACATTCTCATCAAGGATACCAGGAATCAAAGTCGAAGTACAGCCAGTGAACATCCTTCCCCAAATATACCAGAAGTCTACGTCAGAGCTACAAGGATACCAGCGGAGTCTACATTAAGCCAGGAACGAGTTAAAGTCCTTCTCCAAGGATACTAGAAGTCAAAGTCAAAGCTACAAGGATACCAGCGGAGTCTACATCAAGCCAGAAACAAATCAACGTCTTTCGCAAGGATACCAAGAGTCTACGTCGAAATTACAAAGATACTAGCTGAGTCTACAACCAGAAGTCTATGTCACAGCTACGAAGAGTCGTCGAAGCGGAGTCTACTCTAAGTTTTGCACAAGTCAACGGGCTTCACGAGGATACTAGGAATATAAGCCAGAACGAGCCGTCATGCGTCACAAGGATACTAGCGGAGTCAACTCTAAGTCTTGCATAAGTCAACATTCTTCACTAGGAATCCAATCCAGAACCGCAACGATCCAGCATGCTTTACAAGAATACCAGGAATCTAGTCAGCATGCTTCACAAGGATACCAGGAAGAGTCATAGCCAAACATTCAACGAAGCAACATTTTCCACAAGGATAGTATCTTTACAAGAATATCAGAGCGAAGCCCAAATGGACATTATTTAAAGAATCTTAGCCAAGCACTCAGAAAGTCGTCACAGGATGCGCCCTTCAAAAGGATACGAGGTCAACAGTATGGTAATGAAGACAAGAAGCAAGGAACCAAGTATCAAAAGATACAAGGAACATCTCACATCGCTGAGAACGTAATCAATCAAAAGGATGATCGAGCAACCAAGCAATTTTTTAGAGCAGAGTACCGGTTACTTAGAGAAGATAAAATCGAGACCTCCGAGAGTCCTCACGGCGACCCACAACGAAGACAACATTTGTCCGAAGCCCCTGAGGGATTCGCCGCCAAGCCGGCCCCAAAACTCAAAGGTCCCTACAAGGTAAAACACTTTTTTTTCAGGAACATCGTCCTACTCCAAGATGCACATGGAAGATACCGTCGCACAGCCAATATTAGCGATCTTAAGCCATATCAACAAGAGAATCCAAGCCAAGCAGAACCATGCCTCAGAAGACAACCGAAGAGCAGAACCTTGCGAAGAGATTTCACAGGGGCCACTTGTTGGAGATTTCGATCTCTCAACGTCCCTGGCCTCTTAAAGGGGGGTCTCTGCTTGCAAGGCAACCCAGCATCCATCTACGTATATTTCATCTTAGTTATCTTAGTAATAATTAGTTATCTTAGTAGTAATTAGTTATCTTAGTAGTAATTAGTTATCTTAGTAGTAATATTAATTTTTAAGTTCAGGCATAAGAACTAATTCCCTTCGCTAGAATGACCAGATCCCTATTGGCAGTGCCAACTCCATCACCACTGATTTCGAAGAAAAAGCATCCTTCCAATCACCGTACCCTAACCGATTTTCACCATCGTCAAAGGTACCAGGTTCACCCTCGAAGTATCTTCCATAGCAACCGCACAAGGAACCCTGGCTGTAACCCAGCAAGATGCACAGCCAGAAACACAGCACCTAATAAAGATGGTTCTCGAGGTCATTAATACGGATGGGGAGTACTGCCGACCCTGGAGTGATCCTCGGTCACAACCTACAATGCTACTCTGCCGCCCAACAACGAATCACCGAGACCCCTCATATCCTCACAAAAGGGTGTACAGAAGAAAGCGACAGCCAACATAAAAGACCAAACCGAATGGCGGATAACAACTCTTAGCCGAGTGATGCCCTGGGAATTAAAGCACAGAATCCAGACCAGTCCCTACCGTAAACAACCTTGCAAGTCCCGATACGAAGAAAATGACCTAGTTTATCGAGTCCACATCACAACTACAGGGAGAATAACCATTTCTTTTGCCTCCGCGAAGTAAGCTGGTAGTGAGACGAATCACAAGTTTTGTTATTTTCTTATATTTATATAAATAGCATTAAGCTAACCCTCAGAATTAATATGCCCTATTTATTGAAGGAGATTGGTTCATCAATAGGTTATCCTTTTACCAAGAGCATTAAAATATCTAGCCAGATAGCAATTGTTTTCTTTTTCTTTTTTTCTCTCTTTCGCATTCCTATAGTTAGCGACGATGACGCACCAACCGCCACGCCGTCGGTACAGTCGGCGCCAGCATAGCTAAATCAAGATGTTTTGTCACGTACGCAAAAGCTCATAGGATAACGGTTATTTGTCAACAGCCAATCAAAACGCGCCTCGTACTCGCGTCTAAAGCTTAGAACAATTCGAAAACTAAAGCAAAGGCTAGATTTGAAAGACAAGACAAGATCACTTAGATTGTGACCATCGTCGAAATAAGTTCACAACATACAGACAGTGCAGAGTAAAAACAAAGAAAAGAAAAAAACAAAGTGACAGTGAAACAAAGATTCAAATAGTGTTAACAAAAAGAAAAATCAAGGAAAGAATAAAAGTATAAGAGAATAAACTTCACACAAAACCTTAAGAAAAAAATAATTATATCTACCACAATATACCAAAGCGGGTAAGTCAGCCTTAGGGCCATGATACGACCCCATTATTCCCCTCTTACATTAGGATAGTGTGATACTAGGCAGTTAGCATAGTTGTTCAAAAAGAACGGTATAAGGAGAAATCATGTGAAGTTAGAAAGTAATAAAAATGAAATATATAACAGTCACCTTTGAGTACTTCTTATTCCTTTTCTTTTGTTTGTGGTGTCCAAGTTATAAGTGTTAAGTGTCGATGAAATAGTCTACCCTTCCGCGTTTAATGCCTGTTTCAGTGTCCGGGTAATACCCTAACTGAAACAGTATTAGATGTGGAAAGTAGATTTAGTGCCATTTAATATTAATTTCGGTGTCCGGGTAATACAATAACCGAAATAATATTAAAAGTGCATGTGTCGTTAAAGTGTTTTCCATGGTATAGTTGGCATCATGTCAACCAGTAACCATTTCAGTGTCCGGGTAATACCCTAACTGAAACCATTTCAGTGTCCGGGTAATACCCTAACCGAAATAATATTAAATGTACATGCCATTGTATGCATGTTGTGTATCTCTTCCATTGTACAGTGTTCACCCCAAATAAGCGTCTTCTAATAGTAATTGTTAATTTGATCCACTATAGTGTATAGTGAGTTTGTTGTAGAGAATTGGTCACCTCTTTTGCTGCGTCAAATTAATAATTATTAGTTAAGTCATTTGCATCAACTTATTTAAAATCCAGAGGTCTCGAGATTTATTTATAAATATTCTGTAACTAAAGGCCCTGGAGAGATTGAGATATGTACCCCGGTTAGAAAACTTTCTTACAGATGGCGCCTGAGCAGGGACCTCGAGAATGATTTTAAAATAGTTAGTCATGGTTATTGTAGGAATTAATTTTTGTGGATTAAAGCCCCACCATATTATATTTGTCAGCAGGCATAGGAACGACTTCCTAGAAATTATTTTCCAATGCCATATACTATTGAAAATAATAAAAATTAACCAATTACATTATATTATAATATGATCGCATTATATTATATCATTTAATTATATTCACATATAAAATACTATTTAGGAAAATTTGTTTTTATATATTGGTGATTGCACCAATATATAAAACAATTTTTTTATATTTTATATTTTATATGTGAATATAAATAAATGATATAATATAATGCGAGCATATTATAATATAATGTAATTGACATATTGATAACATTGGGAAAAAATTTATAAATTATATAAATTATATTATTTCGGCCAAGGGTAACGGTAGAACTATCCTTAAGTCATCGACCCATAACGAAGACAACATTCGTCCGAAGCCCCTAAGGGATTCGCCGCCAAGCCGGGCCCCAAAACTCAAAGGTCCCTACAAGGTAAAACACTTTTTTTTCAGCAACATCGTCCTACTCCAAGATGCACATGGAAGACACCGTCGCACAGCCAATGTTAGCGATCTTAAGCCATATCAACAAGAGAATCCAAACAGAGCCCTGCCTCAGAAGACAACCGAAGAGCAGAACCTTGCGAAGAGATTTCACAGGGGCCACTTGTTGGAGATTTCGATCTCCCAACGTCCCTGCCCTCTTAAAGGGGGGTCTCTGCTCGCAAGGCAACCCAGCATCCATCTACGTATATTTCATCTTAGTTATCTTAGTAATAATTAGGTATCTTAGTAGTAATAAGTTATCTTAATAGTAATTAGTTATCTTAGTAGTAATATTAATTTTTAAGTTCAGGCATATGAACTAATGCCCTTCGCTAGAATGGCAGTGCTAACTCCATCACCACTGATTACGTAGAAAAAGCCTCCACCCAATCACCGTACCCTAACCGATTTTCACCATCGTCAAAGGTATCAGGTTCACCCTCGAAGTATCTTCCATAGCAACCGCACAAGGAACCCTGGCTGTAACCCAGCAAGATGCACAGCCAGAAACACAGCACCTAATAAAGATGGTTCTCGAGGTCATTAATACGGATGGGGAGTACTGCCGACCCTGGAGTGATCCTCGGTCACAACCTACAATGCTACTCTGCCAGCCAACAACGAACCACCGAGAACCCTCACATCCTCACAAAAAGGTGTACAGAAGGAAGCGACAGCCAACATAGAAGACGAATGGCGGGTAACAACTCTGAGCCGAGGGATACCCTGGGAATTAAAGCACAGAATCCAGACCAGTCCCTACCGTAAACAACCTTGTAAGTCCCGATACGAAGAAAATGGCCTAGTTTATTGAGTGCACATCACAACTACCGGAAGAATAATTATAAATAGGTTAGCATTTAACAAAAGGATTGTAATATTTAGCCAGAGAGCAATTGTTTTCTTTTTCCTTTTTTCTCTCTTTCGCATTCCTATAGTTAGCGACGACGACGCACCAACCGCCACGCCGTCACTGTACCGACGCCAACATAGCTAAGTCAATACGTTTTGTCACGTACGCCAAAAGCTCATAGGATAACGGTTATTTGTCAACAGCCAATCAAAACGCGACTCGTACTTTCGCAACTGCGTCGAAAGCTTAGAACAACTCGAAAACTGAGGCAAAGGCTAGATTTGAAAGACAAGACAAGATCAATTAGTTCTTGACCGACGAGGCTATCAGACGTATTTAAAAATATAAAATCAGACGTACATAGAGTAAAAAACAAAGCGGTAGCAAACAAAATTCAAGTCAATTAGACAAGGGGAAAAAAACTCGTGGATACACAGAAAAGGAAAAGATTCAGTGACAGTGGTACGAAAACATATAGAACAGTTGAAATATACAGTGGAAGCAAAACCAAAGTTAAGCAAGTAAAAAAATCATATTCGGGTAAGGCGGCCTTGAAGCCTCGTTACTAACTCATTATCCCCTTTCAATTTAGGAGAGTGTGATAGTAAGTAGGCAGTCGTTAAGATAAGTAAATTCATGAAGTAACTGATTAAAAAAAAAATTAAGCGATAATTCATGAACAGTTTCCTACATTTGCCTATATTAATCTAATATTCCAGAGGTCTCGAGATTTATTTACAAATTTTCTGTAACTAAAGGCCCTGGGGAGATTGAGATATATACCTCGGCTCGAAAACTTCCTTACAATATTTATAACGTGGTTTTGGTTCTACCTAATTCTGTTCTGACTCTGTCGACGACTTTTTAAATAGTTCTACCGTTCGCCTGTGCGTTTGCTCTGCTTTCTTGTCTCTTTTGTTCTTATAAAAATTCCGTTGCATATAATTTTTTTCTATGGTGACTCTGCTAATACCCTGTTTAGGTTTGTCGTTAAAAAAAAAAAATAATTCCAGGTGGTTTTGGTTCTACTGAATTCTGTCGAGATTTATTTACAAATTTTCTGTAACTAAAGGCCCTGGGGAAATTGAGCTATGTACCTTGGCTAGAAAACTTCCTTACAATATTTACAACGTGGTTTTGGTTCTACCTAATTCTGTCGTGACTTTGTCGATGACTTTTAAAATAGTTCCACCGTTCGCCTGTGTATTTTCTCTGCTTTCTTGTCTCTTTTATTCTTATAAAAATTCCGTTGCATATAATTTTTTTTCTATGGTGACTCTGCTGATACCCTGTTTAGCTATGTCGTTAAAAAAAAATAATTCGATGACTTTAAAATAGGTTTAGCCCTATCTTGTGCTAATTTTTCAGCTTGCTTATGTTTCTTTTATTTTTATGAAAATTCCGTTACATTAAAAAAATTGTTTTTTTCTATGGTGAATCTGCTGATACCCTGTTTAGCTCTGTCGATATATAAAAATAAAACTCCACGTGGTTTTGGTTTTACTGAATTCTGTCGGGACTCTGTCACTGGGACTCTGCCGATGACTTTTTTTTTTAATAGTTCTACCGTTCACCTGTTGAATTTTCTATGCTCGCTTGTCTCTTTTTTTTATATATAATAAATTAAGTTACATATATTGTGACGAATCACAAATTTTGGTACTTTTTATATATTAATACATATAGCATTAAGCTAACTCTCAGAATCAATATGCTCTAATTACTAAACCGGATTAGTTCATCAATAGGTTACCGTTTCTAGCGACAAAACAATTGTCTATTTCCCTTTTCTCTCTTTCGCGTTCCAATAGTCAGCGACGCCGACGCACCAACCGCCACGCCGTCGGTACAGTGGGCGCCAACATAGCTAAGTCAATACGTTTTGTCACGTACGCCAAAAGCTCATAGGATAACGGTTATTTGTCAACAGCCAATCAAAACGCGACTCGTACTTTCGCAACTGCGTCGAAAGCTTAGAACAATTCGAAAACTAGGGCAAAGGCTAGATTTGAAAGATACGACAAGATCACTTAGTTTGTGACCATCGTCGAGATAAGTTCATAATATACAGACAGTGCAGAGTAAAAACAAAGCAAAAAAAACATCAAAGTGACAGTGAAACAAAGATTCAAATAGTGTTAACAAAGAGAAAAATCAAGGAAAGAATAAATAAATAAAAAAAAAATAAATATATATACATACACCATTGGGAAAAAAAATAATTTTTTTTTATAGATCATATAAATTATATTATTTCATCCAAGGGTAACGGTAGAACTATCCTAAAGTCATCGATAGAGTCACGACAGAATACAGTAGAACCAAAACCTCCTGGCAGAAAAATGTATATACTTTTTGTATATATCGACGGAGCTAAACAGGGTATCAACAGAATCATCAAAAAAAAAAAAAAAATTATTGCAACGGTAGAAATATTACAAACAAAAGATACCGGCAGAGTCCCAGCGACAGAGTCACGACAAAAGCTAGTAGAACCAAAACCACGTGGAATTATTTTTTTACATATAGTCGACAGAGCCATCTAGTATAACGGCAGAGTCCCAAGAGGAAATAATTTATATATATGTATACAGGTAACAGAGTCTAAGTACAAGAGGAGAAAAGCAGGGGAGATAAAGTATAGGATATTAGAAAAAAGACTTCCAAGGATAACAAAAGATAACAGGAGTCTAAGTTACCAGCACACCAAGGAGTCAACAGTGAACCTCCTTTTTCAAGCACAACGGTAGTCCAAATTTACAAGCATACTAAGGAATCAACGGTGAACGCCCTTTTCACAGGATAACAACAGCCCAAGTTACATGGATATTACAAGGAGCCTACACTAAGCAATCAACAATACAAAGAATACAACGAAGAAACAAAGACCAACAACCAGAGAAACAACGTCAACTATAAGGATATTATATTAACAAGGATATGCAAAGAAAATTTTTGTGACTAGTGAACAAGAAAGAAAACAAAGAAAAAAAAAAAAAAAAAAAATTTTAATAATAAAATGTTGCACACAAATTACAGCCAAGTCAAGTTCACAAGGACATTCAGACGTAATCTGCAGCAAGTTCACCAGCAGGATACATCCTTCGAGAGAATACGAGAGCAACTAGCAGTGTTAAAGTAAAACAGCAGTCAACAGTGCAAACATGGGAGTAAAATGGATCAGCTACAGACGCAAAAACGAATTGGAAAGTTTCTTCACCGAGTTCGATCTACCTTAAGGTGGAACTGTAGAGGAGATGCGCAGTCGGTTTGCTAACTTCGCATCTCGGGAGAATCATCTACCAGAAGTACTCGCCCGCTGAACCGAACTGAAACTTAACCGCAAGATAACCCGCAATCGTCTAACTCCGACACTGCCACTGGTTTCCAATACCCCATCGACTGCAATTGCCCAACTGTCTCTAGAGATCCGACGTAGGGCAATCACCGACAACACAGGATATGCCGTCATGGCCGAAAAGGTGTCCAAATGGGGCGTGACTTTTGATGGAAAAGATAGAAACTAGAGCTGCCACGTACAGGATTAACCTAGAATCACTACCACGGATGATGTCCCTTTAACTCTCAGGCAGAGCGGAAGGATGGTGGCAGTCTTGCGATCTACTGGAGGCCAACTGGATAACATTTAAACATGGATTCTTGAACTTTTTCTTACCCCCAAGATATTTCGAACGACTCGAGGATGCCATCCGTACCCGACTCCAAAAGGCTGGAGAAACAATTCAAGCAATACTTAGTCGAGCTACGCCTAATGATGAAAAGAGCCAACTACTCTTCGGACCAAGAACTAGATAGAATATATGACAACCTGCACCAGGAGTATTATCTATATACAAGACGCATCGATTTCAAGGATCTAGCTGAGCTGACGAAGCTGGTTGTGAACTTTGAAATTATTCAAAGTGAGAACAACAACTCTCATCCCAAGACTGGATTTAGACGTACATCAACCACTGTCCCTCCAACGTCAACTAGTTCATATGCTGGAGGAAATGTATTTCACAGCCCTAAGATGATGCCAACTACAAGGAAAACTAGTAGTTTGGAGAACGATAACATGATTCAAAAGGTTTATCAGTTATCTGACGTCCCCATTGACCAACGTCGAGCTTGCCGCCGATGCAGTGAGATTGGCCACTTCGCCAGAGATTGCAACAAACCCCGTGTAATCTTCCGTTGCAAGTGTGGTCGACAAGGTCGACGTACGATTGAATGCTGTCGGCAAACGGGGATCAGACGAAAGCTTTCGCTCAACCAACACCAACTCTAGATATTCTCAGATTCGAAAAGGGTCGCATCTTAGCGCGTATAAGAGTTACACTGAACACTTGGCTCAGCAACTGGGATCAGCCTATGATTGGAGAGATGTACGAATCGTGATTAACCTGGCCGACAGTTCACAGAAGGAAATTACACGAGCCTTACGCATTGAAGTGTCCTTACGAGTCAAGCCAGTACTCCTAACTCTACTTGTATTACAAAATATCATGGACCAACTCATCTTAGGAACAGATTTTCTAAAAGGGATTGGAGATACTATTCGCTGCGGAGAAAATTATATACAACTCAAGCCACCTACAGTGCATTGGAAGGAGCCTATTTCTCATCGTCAACACTCCCGAGGTAAAGTTCTCCAAACCTCATAGCCGGACATCCCACTCAGACAGAGGAAAACAACCCTCAAGCATCTTCACCGAAGTTACCCGAGCACAGCCACAGCCTTCATGCCCAAGTCTTACCCTCAGCGGAGGATGATGCATTCAGGAAAAACCCTTTCAGAAGCCCCACCGAGAAACCCATGGAATTAGAACAAACGCCAGCCTCGCCAGTTTTAGGCCAACTAGAAGCACCGCAGGATCGCAACGAAAGTTCAACACGTATACCCAACGAAGACAAGAACAATGAGGACCAAGTTATATCCCGTTTTCTAGCAGCAGAGTTACCAAAGTTTGAGACGCTACAAGGAATATCTTACATTTCAGAACACGTCATCACGATGAAAGTCGATCGACCCATCAAGCAACAAAACCCGGCTCAGCAACAAATATTGAACGACACAGTGGATCAACTACTCAAAGAAGACCATATGGAGCCCTCCAAAAGCCCACACAGCCCGCCTATTATCCTCGTAGGAAATAAGACAGGGGATACCCGTATGTGCATCGACTTTAGACAGCTCAACGCTCAGTCCATACGGGATGCATAGCCGCTGCCAAGCATCAATCATATCTTGGAGAGACTTAGAGATGCCAAGTATATCTCAACCTTGGATCTCAAAAGTGGTTATTGGCAGATACCTCTGGCAAAGACTAGCCGGGAATGTACGGCATTCACTGGTTCAGGACGAGGCTTATTTCACTGGAAGGACATGCCCTTCGGCCTGCATTCCGCCTCGGCTACTTTCCAGCGAGCTATCGACGATATAATCGTCATCGGGCGAACTCTCGAAGAACATATGGCCCACCTTCAAGAAGTCTTCCGAAGACTAAGAGCAGCCAACTTACGAATCAAACAAGCGAAGTGCAAGTTCTTTAGACGACGTCTTCAGTTCCTTGGACATGTCATCAGCGAGCGTGGTATACATACGGATCCCGAGAAGACAGCAACAGTTAAGGAATTATCACCGCCCACCAATGTGCGTCAACTCCGTCGATGTCTAGACATCGCTTCATGGTACCGCAGATTTGTCTCGGACTTTGCCAATGTGGTCCAACCGACGACTTCGCTACTCAAGAAGAACACCAAGTAGCACTGGGATACAAAACAGTAACAAGCATTCGAAGAACTAAAAACCAGGTTAACCTTAGCACCCGTCTTGGCTTGTCCCGATTTTCGGAAAAAATTCTCTTTACAAACAGACGCCAGCGCGTATGGACTAGGAGCGGTCCTTACTCAACGATTGGAAGGAGCAGTACGAGTTATCGCTTATGCCAGCAGAAGATTGTTACCAGCCGAAGATAATTACTCTTTCACGGAAAAGGAATGCCTTGCCATAGTTTGGGCAATCACGATATGCGCGGATACTTAGAAGGATATCGGTTTGATGTGGTAACAGACCATCTGGCCTACTGGACGAATTGCCCGCTGGGCACTGGAGTTACAGCAGTTCGAGTTTGATATACACTATCGCCGAGGAAAACTAATCGTTGTTGCCGATGCCCTCTCCCGACAGCCTCTAGCAGTACTACAAATAGCACAGGATACTACGCCCAAATGTAGCTGGTGGACGACGTTGAAGAACCAATTGGAAAGACACCCAGAACAGATGCCAGACTATTTGTACGAAGGAAGTCAAATTTATCGCAGAATGAATCATCACCCAGATGACGAAGACCCAATACCCTGGAAACTTTGTGTGGCCAAAGACTATACGAAACGAGTCTTACGCGAATGTCATGAAGATCCCACGGCGGGCCATCTAGGAATAAAGAAGACTGGTCTACGGGTAGCTCAACGCTACTATTGGCCTGGTTATTTTCGAGATGTCAATCATCATGTGAGGAATTGCTTCCCATGCCAGAAGTAGAAGGTGGAGCAAAATAAGCCGGCCGGAAAAATGCTTACGAGGCAAGTAAAGGAACCTTTTAACCTCGTCTCAGCGGACTTTGTAGGTGCACTCCCACGTTCGAAGCAAGCAGATGAATCGAGCTAGTACCACTCCGGAAAGCCACAGCAGCCATGTTACAGAAAACGTTTCGGGAAAGAATCATCGGACGATTTGGAGTCCCTCACTCATTAGTGTGTGACAACGGAACTCAGTTTACCAGCAAGGACTTTAAAGCATTCTGCAAAAATTCAGGAGTAGAATTACAACATACTGCGCCCTACACCCCACGCCAGAATCCAACGGAACGCGCGAACCGCGTCTTGACTGTCAAGACTATCATAGCACAATAAACTCGAGTATATCAGACACTACAGGATACATCCCAGCCTTTCTCGTAATTGGTAAAGAACCACGCCTCCCGGAACATTATACGATGCCGTAACTCCTGGGACAGGCTCTACACCTTGGTCCTCTGAAAGCAGAATCAAACGAATGGCCGACGTTCATAAACTAGCACAAGGAAACATTCAGAAAGCGTCTCAGGATCAGAGCCTAGACAACGATGGCGACCCACCATCGGGACACTCGTCCTATTACGAATACATCTTCTATCCAAAGCCGCCGAAGGATTTGCTGCCAAGTTGGCACCGAAATTTGAAGGTCCCTACAAGGTAAAATTCTTTATTTCCAGGAACATTGTCCGACTCCAAAATGCAGTGTCAGTGATCTGAAGCCATATCAACAAGCGAATCCGAGCCAAGAGAATTCGAACCAAGAGAATCCGAGCCAAGAAGAAATCATAGAAGACACAGAAGACAACCACAGAGCCGAACCTTTCTAAGAGATTTCACAGGAACAACCTGCTGGAGATTTCGATCTCCCAACGTCCCTGCCCTCTTAAAGGGGGTGTCGGCTCGCAAGGAAACACAGCCTCCCACTACGTATATCTTACCTTAGTTATCTTAGTAATAATATTAGTTTTTAAGTTCATCACACTTTTGTAAATCACACTATTAGGTAGGCAACGTCAGGTAGCACATAACAACTCTGAGCCGAGGGATACCCTGGGAACGAAAGCACAGAATCCAGACACCGTAATCAACCTTGCAAGTTCTGATACGAAGGAAACGGCCTGGCCTATCGAGTCCACATCTCAGCTACCGGAAAAATAACCATTTCTTTTGCCTCCGCGAAGTAAGGAGTGAGTGTGACGAATAACAAATTTTGGTACGTTTTATTTATTAATACATATAGCATTAAGCTAACCCTCAAAATCAATATGCTCTTATTACTAAACCGGATTAGTTTATCAATAGGTTACAGTTTAGTAAAAGCATTGGAATATCTAGCCAGAGAGCAACTGTTTTCTTTTTCCTTTTTCTCTCTTTCGGATTCCTATTGTTAGCGACGCCGACGTACCATCCGCCACGCCGTTGGTACAGTCGGCGCCAATATAGCTAAGTCAAGACGTTTTGTCACGTACGCCAAAAGCTCATAGGATAACGGTTATTTGTCAGCAGCCAATCAAAACACGCAACGCATTCTTGCAGCTGCGTCGAAAGCTTAGAACGAAGCGAATGTACGGTCTTAGAAGTAATAGCAAGATCCCTTAGTTTCTGACCAGAGAACATATCGAACGTGTATAAAAGTAAATAATTAGTTTTGTTGACCATCGCCGGGATCGTATCGTGTATACATACATAAACAGAAACCTAGTATACAAAGAACATATAGTGTCAGAGTGATGGTGTTAAAACTTCAAACAGTGCAAGTTTAAACAAAAATAAGATGGAAAAGACTAAAGGATATCCACATAGTTTGTTCTTATTTTCCTGTGACGTCCCAATTTTAAGTGTTTAGTGTTGTTTAAATAGTCTCTATTTCCACATCTAGTGCCTGTTTCAGGGTCCGGGTAATACCGTAACTGAAACAGTATTAGATGTGGAAAGTAGACTTAGTGCCATTTAATATTTATTTCGGTGCCCGGGTAATACCCTAAAGTGCATGACCTTGTAGTAAATGTTGTGTCGTTAAAGTGTTTTCCATGGTACAGTTGGCATCATGTCAACCAGCAACCATTTCAGTGTCCGGGTAATACCCTAACTGAAATGGTGCTGGGCGTACATGTGCCGACTTAGTGCCATTTAATATTATTCGACATCCGGGTAATACCATAGTCGAAGCAATATTAAATGCGCATGAACATGGAACCACTGTAATGTAGTTCAATGTATAGCTAGTACAGTGGTCAAGATGTCATTTGGTTAATCGTTCAGTGTCCGGGTAATACCCTAACTGAAATATTACCAATTGTACATCCGACCACTCAGTGTCACTTAATATTTATTTCGGTGTCCGGGTAATACCCCAACCGAAATAATATTAAATGTATCTCTCCCATTGTACAGTGTTCACCCCAAATATCGATATGGATATCTATGTGAATCGCGATATGGATAGCGATATGGATATCGATATGGATATCGACATATATATGAATAGCTCCCATAGGAACGAGCGGTCAAGAAAATAGTTTTATATAAATAATTTAAGTATTTTAAAAGAATTTCCCTGTAATTTGGTTTGTGTAAGTTTTGTATGAGTAGAAATGTGTCTGTAGAGGTTTGACAGAATCGGTCGACTATATGTTATAGCTCTCATAGCAACAATCGGTTATGTAATAAAAAAAAAAATTTTCCAAATTAAAAAAAAAAAACCCCCCCCCCAAAAAAAAACCCTCTTCTTTTTATCGGGTTTTATCGTTTTTTCTTTTTTTCTCTTCCCATTCCTCCTCCTCTCTTCCTTCCTTTTATTTTCCTTTTTCTCCCCACCTTTGCAAAAAAGGTATATTAATTTTGATCCGAATTTTGTAACGCATAGAATTAAGAATCTTTGACAATGTAGAGATAGATATAGGTATCCTTGACAGCTTCCATAGGAACGATCGGCCGTGAATAAGCGTTAGCCTTAATAACTTTGTTGTATTTGAATTGAAATTACGAAAACCGGGGTTTGTAAGTTTAATACACTTCTTAGCATATTTATCATTTGTCAACTCCGTCGATGTCTAGACATCGCTTCATGGTACCGCAGATTTGTCTCGGACTTTGCCAATGTGGTCCAACTGATGACTTTGCTACTCAAGAAGAACACCAAGTGGCACTGGGATACAAAACAGCAACAAGCATTCGAAGAACTAAAAACCAGGTTAACCTCAGCACCCGTCTTGGCTTGTCCCGATTTTCGGGAAAAATTCTCTTTAGAAACAGACGCCAGAGTTACCAACCCAACAACCCATCCACCAGTTTAATGCAATGAGATTAAAACACACACAAACACATAAAATACTGCTTAGAAAACACCTTTGGGAACTAAACACACACCTGCACTGTTTTGGACTCCTCACCTGCCTGGTCACTGTCAGAAAACCACTTCTTCCTGGATTTGGACCGCCCAGGTTCTGGAGAAGCGGGGGTTGGGGCACCGATCTTCCTTTTCGCGCCTCTCTCGGATTTCTGTCTGTGTGGGTGCATAATTAAAAAACAAAAACTTTTCTCCGATTAACTCCAGTTCTGGTTGCTGTAAGAAAGTTCTTCTTTTTACCGCCACCGGACACCTGACTGAGCCAGTGTTGATCACTGGGAAAAATCATCGTGGGTCCCCCAAGCCCGGCAGGGGATTTCTTCTTCTTATTTACTTTTCAGTTTCAATTTTAAATTCAAATTACTAACCGTCATAATTTTAAGGCAGTTAATTTTGAATTGAATTTAAATTGGAGTATCAATACCACTACCAATATATGGAGAAATTTCTGGTTTCTATGGACCAGCTGCACCGTCTTGATGGTGCGGATGCCGAAAAAGCAACAGAGGAGGCGATCTTTGGCAGGCGCTCGAGGCTGAGAGAGTCCCCGATGGCGCCAACAAAAGCAGCTGATAGAGAGAGCCCGGAGGAAGCGCAAAGTGCTTCAAAATGTGCCTTTGATACGGAAATCCCTGAATTAGATGATCTGGGCAGACTAATACTTGAAATGGCGAATACCTTTAATAAGAAAGAAGATGGCAAACCACCGGTGCGCCACATTAACATGAGCACCAAACAGGTTATTGGTCGCATGAAGGAGCTTTATGAAATGCTTTCTCTTAAACTGCTGGCGGGTGACATCCCAAAAGCTAAGCTATAATAGTAGCACAGCGACGCAGACCACTCCAGAGGCTAAAACTAAAGGTAACAACGTAAAAACTATTGCAGACAGCGTTAACCATTGCGATACTCCCAAACGGCATAGAGAAGAGGAGGCAGCACAGCGGAAAACACCAGCTAAGCGGCCACGAAATGGTGCTCATTCTAAGACGTCGTATGCAGCCCAATTAAAGCAACGAATTTCCGACTCTCAGCATAATTCTGAACCGACAGGGATTCCGTGCGAAGCTGCGCCCAAGTGGCAAAAGGTGACAAACAAACGTCAAATAAAGCAGAAAGAGCGAAAAGGCCGATCGGAAGCCATCCTAATTAAGGCGCAAGAGGGCCTGTCTTGAGCCCAGATTCTTGGCATGGTTACAAGAAGAGATTATGGCAAATTAAATGGAGTTAGAGACAAGGTCAAGCGTGCCAGAAAAACAGCCAAAGGTGAACTTCTGCTGGAACTAAGCGACAATGGCGGAGGCTGCAGCCAAATACTCAAAAACGAGATCAGCCAAGTTTTGGGTCAACTGGCGAACGTCAGAGCAATTGGCGACGAAACCTGGCTTGTCTCAGATGTACGTGCGGCTATCGAAACTGAGTTGGAAAATAAATCCACTCAGGCCGACGTATGGCGACACACAGATGGCAATTCTAAGCATGCCGAGGAAACCGTCTTGATGCTCCTACAGAAAAAGAGACTTAAAATTGGATGGTCCAGCTGCCGTATAAAAGAAAGGCAAGGGCACAAGAGATGCTACAAATGCCTTAATTTCGGACACGTAGCAGTCGATTGCACTAGCACAATTGATCGCACTAATTGGTGTCTAAAATGCGGACAAACATGCCACAAAGCCGCTGAGTGCAAAAATGAGCCAAATTGTTTCAATTGTGCAGCTGAAAATCGCACAGACACCAAACACTACGCAGGCAGTCGAAACTGCCCACTGGTGAATAGAGGCGAAGAACGGAGAAAAAATTAAAGTCAAATATGAAGATACTCCAACTCAACTTAAACCTCTGTGCAACGGCGCAAGATATACTGGAGCAAACTGTTATAGAACTAAATGTTGACATAGCGATTTTGATCGAGCCCTACAGAAGACGTGTAGGAAATACATGGTTCTGTGAGAACGCTGGGAAGGCAGCAATTTGGCTCTGTGGCAGAAATTTACCACCTGCACAAATGTAGTATGCTTCAAATGGCTTTGTGCGAGTCAAAATCTGCGATACTTGGATATATAGCTACTACTTGGCACCAAGTTTACATATTCGCGAATTCGAACAGATACTCGATCAACTGGCCACTGATGCAAGAGATAAGAGAAAAATTATAACCGCTGGCGATTTTAATGCCTGGTCGGAGGAATGGGGCAGTAGCCAAACAAATACCAGAGGCCGCGCTCTAATGGAGGCTTTCGCTGCTCTAGACATCGCCGTGCTTAACAGTGGATCCGAGCATGCTTTTCACAGAGCTGGATACGGTTCTGTAATTGATGTCACATTTGCAAGCCGGCAGTTAATTTTTTAAACCAAATGGGAAATATGCCAGCGCTATACGGCGAGCGATCACTCTGCCATCATTTGTACTGTAGGCAACAAAAAAGCTTAAAGCAAATAAGCCTGCTACCCCAGACGAGGCCCAGATCAAAAATATTGTGGAATCGCTCTTTCCGAATACTTCATCGGTACCCTTAAGGAGAGTACTCAAACAAATTTCTCCAGAGGAAGCGCAAGTTAGCCCTGAGGAAGTGATCACAGTCGCTGCAAGTATAAATGATAATAAAGCTCCAGGCCCAGACGGAATACCAAACAAAGCATTGAAACTCGCTGTTTGCCTTGCTGCGGATAAATTTGCTGAGGTATTCAGCAAGTGCATCTCTGAGTGCTCTTTTCCCAGTTGCTGGAAAGTTCAGGACCTCGTATTACTACCAAAACCTAGTAAGCCTACAGAAGACCCTTCGGGCTATAGACCCATTTGTCTTTTAAACTCGCTTGGAAAAATACTGGAAAAGCTGCTAGTCACACGCTTAGAGACCACTATCAAACATGCAGGAGACCTGTCTCCAATGCAATTTGGTTTTCGTAAAGGTAAATCAACAATCGATGCACTACAAATAGTTGTAGACATTGCCGCTAGAGCCATACAGTGCCAACGTTGGAAAAAAGGAAATAAAAAGTAGTGTCTGATCACTACGCTAGATGTTAAAAACGCATTTAACACAGCCAACTGGAGTCGTATACTTGACGGCCTACATACGTTCCAAGTGCCACAACATCTTGTTCATATGGTCGAGGATTACTTTAGAAATCGAATCCTTCGATACAATACTCAGAAGGGCACACGTATTTACAAAGTACAAGGAGGAGTTCCGCAGGGCTCAGTACTTGGCCCCCTCCTATGGAATGTTATGTATGACGGCATTCTGCGGCTACAGCTTCCGCCGGACACAAAAATAATCGGCTTTGCTGACGACGTTGCACTTGTGGTGGTGGTGTAGCATGTTCATATAATAATAATATATTAATAATATAAAGCAAGTGTATTTGCCTTGCCTCTTTAGTAACATGACCACCCATGAGTGCATGGTGCTGGACAATTGCTGTGTCGGCAAATATAACACGCGCGGCCACTCTGGCCCAAGATGCAATATGATACATCCCCACTCTTCCGCTGCGGCGGCATATTCATATTCATATTCCCATACATATGCTTATGTAAACCTTATATATATTTATACATAAATATGTTTATACATAAGCATACCGCGCCTCTGTCTGCATTGCTAGCAGCGCAGCTACGCGGTCTTAGCTTTAATCAACATTTGTATTAGAATTAAGATTCATTCAATAAAGACAAGTCAAACATAAAAAAAGTCTTGCGTATTTCTTAACATTACATGGCGACCGTGACAGGACCGGTCACAAATATATGGGCAGAATAATAAAATAAAAAAAATGAGTGGAAATGGAAAAAATAAACTTAAAAACGACTAAAGAAAAATTTATTACACAAACAGAAAATGAGTGTAAGCAACAGTGAAAAGAGAAAATATGAGCGCAAAATATTAACAAAAGAAAATACTACCACACAACAATTGAGGAAATGCCTGCTAATATTGCCGATTGGATTTAAAAATTCGTTGGGCCGAAAAAAAAAAAAAAAAAAAACAACGGCCGAAAAAAAAAACACAAAAGATGTTCCTTTGTGACTATGCAAATATTATCCAGTAATACAAGAAAACAACAAAAAAAAAAAACAAACAATTATGATATAAAACAAAAAATGGAAAACTTTCAAGTCGATAATACAAAACTGAACAACAAGAAGATGAAAACTGCATCAACAGCCATTGAAACAAATCGCAAATACTTTGAGGGACTTAATTTTACATTGAGCCCGAGTGTGGTAGGCAATCCGCCCACTACACCGACGTTGGAATGACAACAGAAGAAGAAGAACAACAGCTGCTGAAGCAAATAATAAATACTTCGAGGGACTTGGTTTTATCATGCGCCCAAGTGTGGTAGGCAATCCGCCCACTACACCGACGTTGGAATAACAACTGAAGAAGAAGAACAACAACGAAAGCAACCACAAGGGTCAGTTGTCGGTCAACAGTCAGATATATGAAACCTGAAAAAGAAATCTGCCCAAACGACCGGAAAAAGAAGTAAAGAGGATGAGAAGTCTGCCCAAACTACTGTGAGGGACATCAAAGAAGAAGCCTGTGCAGCCAGCACCGGCAACGTGAACGAGTGGACCGGCAGCGCTACAAAGAGCGCCCAACAATATATATAAGATAACTATGCGCTGCGTCGCACATTTTTTTTTAATTGCACTGTGATGCATATTTTTTCATTTAAATTTAACAATCTATGTGAAATTGTGCGGCATTAAAGCTGTTCAATTAGAGTGTGGCCTGAAAACCACACGCAAAAAAAGGCAGGGATATATATATGTAAAAAAAAAAATATATTAAAAAAAAAAAAAACGCAACAGAATATAATTGCATAAATCAAAACCAAGAAAATACAAGAAATAATGTTTTTGTAATATAAATAACAACCAATGCATAAAAACGGATATATAATAATATAGAAAAAAAAATATTACAAAAATTATTATTAAATACAAAAGAAAAGAAACCAAAAAAAAAAAAAAGAGAAAATGAAAATGTAAGTCGAGAAAACGGCATTTTATTATGATATAAACAATCTTCACAAAATCTATAAACAAAAAAAATAAAACACAAATATTAAAAAAAAAAAACCCATTTAGAAGTGAATAACAAATAAGTATTTAATATAAATATCTAAAATTCAAAAAATATTTAAATTTGAATGTTTGATAATAATTATAAAATTATATAAAAAAAATTTTTATAATCCTTTAAATAAAAAAAAAATTTTTTTCTTTTTCAAATTTGAATGTTTGTAAAAATTTTATTATATAAAAAAAAAAAATTTTATAATTCTTTAAATAAAAACTAAAACTGAACAAGTATATATATATATCAATTGACTAGAATGACCACATTAGATAATTACTTTAGGAAAATAGTAGATAGGAACCCTAACATTGTAGCAGATTTAGCTGAGGTTTTTAAGAGAGACAACATTAATTCAGCTCAAAGCTCAATATCATTAGTGCAAATCAGATTATCATACCTTGATATAACGGGAGAAGAATTCCCGGTTCAAGGAAGTTCAATGGTACAGATATGTTTTATTGTCACAGTACCGAATATATGCTGCTTTTCTAATTCAACAGGCACATTTCGCTTCTACCTGATGCACTATGGTCAAAAAGTCTGATATTTTGGCATAAAGTCATTTTTTTTATGTATTCATAACTGAAAATTTAACTTATTTTTTGATTCTGTTGACCGCTCTCGTTTTTCTTTTTATCCGTTCTTCACACACACACTGTATGTGTGAATCCTCTCTCCTGCACTTGGTGTACCGCAGGAGAGAGTCCTCTCCTTATCTGTTTGCATCCTCCGTCTGTTCTGCTCTCTTACAGTTTGAGAAGCATTGGTGTTAATTTTCCGTTTCAGTCAACATTTCTTTTTATTTCTTTCTTTATTTCCATGTTACAGTTTTATATCCACTGTAAAATACATTGTATGCCTGCAACCAATTTATTTTTATACATATATATGCACAAATTTTTCTATTAGCTGAGCCAGTTATAACGCTGCATTGGTATAGATATATATATATATATATATATTTTTGTTTTTTTTTTTTTTTTAATTTAAAACAAAAAAATTCTTGTTATTGACTTCTGAAGGCCAATACAATTTCCTTTTTAATTTATGCTGGTTTGTATTTCTACCGTTCCTTTCCATCTGAAGATTTCCCAGTTGTCCGGCCGGTCCAACTGTTCAAACTTCATTTGGCCGGTTTCCGGTACACATACTCGCCTGCATATTTATGGCTCATTCGGATCATCTGTTGGCACTTGCTCTGGTTGCACTTTTAGTTCGCTGATGTGTGCCAACCTTGATTTTTTATTTGTGATATGCTGCAGTTTGCATATGACTGGCGAAGTGAGTCCTACGACTTTGTACGGCCCACCATACCGTGGTGCAAGTTTTGCAGCAAATCCTTCTGCTGCATTCGATAAATAGTGCTCCTTGGCCCACACTATTTCGCCCACTCGTGGTTTCCATTGCCTTCTTCTTAGATTATAGTGCCTTGATTGATCCTGAGCAGCTTTTTCTAGATTTCTTCGCACCAATACGCCAATTTCTTTTATCAACTCCGCATTGCCATCTGGCCGTTGGCTTGGTTTGCCTGATCCAATAGTTAGCCTGTCAAATGTGGATCCTGGCAATCTCGGCTCTCTTCCTTGTGTTATTAATGCCGCCGTATATCCCGTTGCGTCGGACACGCTAGAATTTACTGCCAACATTATTTCTGGCCATTGTTCATCCCAACGTCGTTGATCTTCTCCTGTGAATTGTGCTATCATTGTTTTAACCGTTCTATTCGCTCGTTCGGTTGGATTTTGCGGCGGTTGGACTTGCGGCGTATATGGCGCTGTCAGCTGGTGTATTGTGCCCCATTCCTGCAGCATTTTCTCAAATACTTTGCTGACAAACTGGACTCCATTATCCGTTATTACTACTTTTGGGACGCCAAATCTAGCCAGTACTCTTTCTCTAAATGCTTTAACCAAATTCTCTGCCGATGCTTTTCTCATTGGTACAAGCTCTGTCCATTTTGAGAATCTGTCTACTATAACCAGTAACACCGAGTTTCCATGTTTTGACCTTGGCAGTGGCCCAACGAAATCAGCACATATTGTTGCCCATGGCTCTTCTGGCACTTGTGTCAGCATTTTTCCTGCTGCCTGCTGCTGGCTGGGTTTATATCGCATGCAGTTTTCACAGCGGCTGACATATGCGCGTGCATCTCTTTGCATGCCTGGCCAGAAATATTTAGCCGCTATTCGGGCAATCGTTCTCCTACTGCCTGTGTGTCCTGCAGTTGGAGAGTCGTGGTTTTCTGATATAATTTGTTGCCTTAACTGTTTCGGCACACATAATTTCCACGACACAACATCTTCATGCCCTGCCCTATGCGGTATATTTCTGTATAACTGCCCATTTTCCATTACATAATCAGTATATTTTTGCGGATTTTCTTTTACTTTCTTGGCCATATTTTTAATCCATTCACAGCTTTGTTCTGACTGTTCATTTTTGTTGCTATTATTCTTTATCATTCTGCATGCTTCCAATGGTTGTCTCGACAATGCATCTGCAACGACATTTAGTTTTCCTTTGCGATAAGTTATTTCAAAGTCATATTGCTGCAACTCCAATGCCCATCTTGCAATTCGCCCTGTTGGACTTTCGATGCTATTCAGCCATTTCAGTGCCATGTGATCCGTAACGACTTTGAAATGATATCCTTCTAAGTATGGCTTCAACTTCCTTATAGCCCATACTATTGCTAGACATTCCTTTTCTGTTGCCGAATAATTTTGTTCCGCTGGATTCAGAGTTCTGCTGGCGTATGATATGACTCTCTCGCCTTCCTCTGTATCTTGAGTCAGAATTGCCCCTATGCCGTAGTTGCTAGCGTCAGTTTGCAATACAAACATTTTTGCAAAATCTGGGCATGTCAACACTGGATCTGCCACCAATTTTTGTTTGACCATGTCAAAAGCATCCTGATGTTTTTCTTCCCACACCCATTTTGCTTTTTTCTTTAATAGCGAATTTAATGGTTGTACAAGTGTTGCGAAACTTGGCACAAATCGTCTGTACCAAGATGCTACTCCTAGGTATTGGCGTAACTCTTTTGTATTCTTTGGCGGTTTTAATTCAGCTATTGCTGCCACTTTATCTGGATCTGTGCCAATGCCTTGTTCTGTTACCCGATGGCCCAGGAATCTTAGCTCTTTTCTGAAGAACTGGCATTTTTCTGCATTTATCCTTAAATTTGCTGCCTTTAGTCTTCGGAAAACTTCCTTTAAATGAGCTTTATGGTCTTCTATTGTTCGGCTAACCACTATGATGTCATCTTGATACGCAAACGCGTGTGGCATCATTTCTGGTCCTATGACCATATCTAAAGCTCGTTGGAATGTTGCAGATGCTGAGTGCAAACCGAACGGCATCACTTTCCATTGATATAATCCCTTTCCTGGAACTGTGAAAGCCGTCATCTTTCTGCTGTTTATTTCCAGCGGAATCTGCCAATATCCATCTTTTAAATCTAAGCTGCTTATGAATCTTGCTTCGCGCAGTTGATCTAAAATATAGTCAATTCTCGGCATTGGATAAGCATCTTTTATAGATTTTGCATTTATCTGCCTAAAATCAACACATAGCCTCCATTTTCCAGTTTCTTTCTTTTTCACCATTACTATTGGTGAACTGTAAGGACTATTTGATCGTTCTATATATCCCATTGCCATCAATTCTTCAACTTTTTCGTTTATTATAGCTTGCATCTTTGGATTCTTTGGATAATACCTTTGTTTTATTGGCTTATCGTCACACATAGTGATTGTGTGCATGCCAACTTTAGACGTGCCATTTATTTTGGCCAATTCGGCCAGTTCTTCGCGCATAAAGTCGCTGACTTCTATTTCTGGTGCATTTGTCACTATTGCTGTCGAAATTCTTTCCGTCAGTCTCCCTTTTATTCTGCACATTGGCGGAATTTCAATTTGGTGCCCTGCGCATTGTATAACGGCTCCCATTTCCTTTATGAAATTCCACCCTAATACCACCGCATCAATTCCGCCAGGCAATACTAAAAATGGCATTTTGATTATCTTGACGCCAAATTGCACTTCAGCGATCCATTGCCAGTCTATTTCTTTGACAGCTCCGTCTGCCAACTTCACTTGCTTTTTCGATTTTGTTAGCTGATCTTTTCTAGCTAATTTTTCAATTATCTTTTGGCTAACAAAGCTGCTTGTGGCCCCTGAATCTACCGTGGCCAGCATTCTAATGCCCCCTATCCTAATTTCTGCTGATAGTTGGCTTTCTTCTTCTATCAGCTTTCCGATTAGGTTCGCGGAGCTGTTGTTGCCGGCTCCTGCTCGCTCCTTGCAGGCAGGAACCGATTTGTGTTTCCCGCTGGCATGCAACAATTCATTGAACGCTTTCCTATTTTTCCGCAATTCCAACAGAACTCTAATCTTCTGTTGCTGCATTCCTTAGCCCAATGACCTGCACCTCCGCATCTTCTGCATGCTTGAGATGGATTCTGTACCCATCCTGTTGGGATTTTCGCAAAATTCCGCCTTTGAGCTGGAATTGGTGGCTCATCATCTAAGCAGCGTCTGCAGACGGTGTTATGCCTATTGTCTTGCACAACTGGTCGTCTTTGCACGCCCATTGGTATGTGTGAGCGTTCTCTTTGAGCCTCTCGTTGGAATTGTTTCCTTTCCTGTTCCAATGTTTCGAACTCATCTGCTAGTTGCATCAATTCTTCCAGCGTTTGTATGTTGTGTGGGCGAATGAACATTTTCAAATCTGGCGTGCAATTTTCCAATATGATTTCTAGCTGCTCGAAATCTGGGCATTTTAATGGACGCATCATGGTTTGCATTTCTATCATGAAATCTTTGAATGACTCATTCCATTGCTGTTTTCTGGCTTTTACTTGGTCTGCCAGTTTGCTAAAATATCCCCTCGGCAAGAAATATTTTTTGAATGCCTCAGTAAACTCTCTCCATGATGCCCAATGCTTATTGTTGGCCACGTACCATTTTAACGCTTTGTCCTTCAGCAGTTCTGGCATTGCCCTTGGAATCATGTTGATATCTAGTCCATACATGTCTGCTGACCATTCAACTTGTTCGATGAATTCTAGCGGCTTTGAATTGCCATCGAAACGAAATGTCCATTCCCTTACTTGTTTTGCCACTTTCGGATATTCATTATTAGAATTTATTAGCCCGACTCTGCTACTTTCTGTAACTTTTCTACTTGTTCTTGGCTCTTCATATAATGTGTGTTGTTGTCTTTGAGGGCCATCTAGGGCACCCACGCTTCCCCATCTTGGCGGTGTTAATATTGGAATTGCCAATTTTGCAATTTCCCCCACCGGCATCGCTTTTGCAGCCTTTGCATATTTTGCTGCCAGCGAGCTGATCCATGTTTGCCACTCTGGGTCGTCCTCATGGTTGTTGACCCATTCTCCGAACTGTTTCCGCATTTCTTCTACAGTTCCTGCTAGCGTGAATCCGCACTTTTCGCCGGTTTTTATCAAATCCTCCTTTTTCATGTAGTAAATCCATGATTTTGTCATTTTGCCGGCCTTTGATCAATTTATTTCCTTTTTTCAAAAAAAAAAATAACGTTGTTTTTTTTTTGTTCTCTTATGCAGAAAACAATAAATTTTGTAAATCTCTTTCACCAGTTAAGCACGTTGGGCGCCAGTTGTAACGATCCTTTTTGGTCCTTACTTGCGGCAGAGCCGGATTTCAGGTGTAGGGGTACGACACAACAAATTTATTTTGTGCGCTGGTGAAATGAGAAGATGCAGTTGGTTTTCTTTTAATACAACGTTATAATTTTATTGTCGATTCGATTGGTGGATGTTAGTATGGCCAGAGAGCTTCTGCACGGGCTGTTAGCTTTGTGTTTGTGGCAATTGTGAAATCCACTCTGCACCGCTGGCACGCATGAAAACTTATCGACAGATTGTGTTTGGCTGTGGCAAGTGTTCCTACTGCCAGGATGACTCCTGGTCTTGTCTATCTACACTGTCGTCTGCTACGCTCCTATTATTCTGCTAGGAATACTCCTAGTCTTTTCCCACTATGCCAGGAATACTCCTGGTCTTCCTCAACTGTGCTAGGAATACTCCTAGTCTTCACCTGCCTGTGCCAGGAATACTCCTGGTCTTCCTTAACTGTGCTAGGAATACTCCTAGTCTTCACAAAACTGCTAGGAATAGCTCCTAGTCTTCAATGCTTTGCTAGGAATAGCTCCTAGTCCTTTATATGATGCTAGGAATAGCTCCTAGTCTTTTATATCTTGCTAGGAATAGCTCCTAGTCTTTTAATCTTGCTAGGAATAACTCCTAGTCTTTTTTATGATCCGCTAGGAATAGCTCCTAGTCTTGTGATCTGATAGGATTTGCTCCTAGTTTTTAATACTCTGCTAGGAATAACTCCTAGTTTTCCTACTTGCTACCAAAAACGATTCTGACTTTAAATCTTCACTTGTAGCCAGGAAACAGATGGATATCCTTCTATCGATCTGACTTGGCACGCCTTCGCTTTTGTTTCTTCACTTGTGTTTCACTTCGTTGTCCTCACTTATGTACTTCACTTATTGAACCTTCACTTGTTGACCCTTCACTTGCACCTTGCTGGTCCAAGTGACACTTCGCTCGTCTCCTTCACTTTCCAACTGATGATCCCTGTGTCTCAGCCGTGTCTATTTATAGGCATCTTGACCCAGGGATGACGCGTGGTGGGATTACGTACCGTTGCCAGTACTTTTCCGCGCGCCAACTTTTGCCGCCCAAAACTTTCCATTGCTTTCTTTTGCCTTCGGCCTTCTCGGCCGATCCCGCAACGCAACTCTCCTGTTGCTATGCATGGTGAAATCACGCATACGCCTCTCAGCTACAATCTTTGCTCTCTAACTTTACCAACATCCACCCTTATATACTATTTAACAATGTTTGACTTATTTCTAGTTTCCCGCCCTTTTGATATATGCTTAAATATACTGCATTTATCATTAAATCAACTTAATAACTATATGACATATACATAATTAATGCTCTGCATTAATGTATTGCCTTAACTTTTCCACATAACAAATATTAATGTTATGTTCATGAATTATACGACGTTATATATCTTTACATAGTATATTCTGCCTATCTATTTATATATATATACATATATATAAATATATATAAATATATATATTATCATTATATATATTTAAATTTAGCGCCAATACCTCCAGCGCCTTTCAAACCTTTGCTTTGGACATGTTACATACCGCCTCTCCCGTTCTCCGTTACATGCCAACATTCCCGCTCCCAATCCACCCACACATGCGTAAGCCCGCTCACTTTGATGTTGCCGACAACCGAAAAGCAACCCCTCGCCTCCCCCGCTAGTCTATACGCATGAGCCGACTCTCTAAGTCTCGTGCGTCGGTGGCTTACGCACGTGTGCGTGTGTGTGTTCGCTGTTGCGGTTCTATGCACTCCCAATGTAATGCACTCTCAGTGACGTCACACGAGCCTACATGCACTTGTTCTTATCTGTTTCTCATTGCATGTTACATATATTCGGCCTTTGCTTTGCCCATTTCTCATATGTAATTATGTTTGTGTGAATGTTTGCCAGTTTTAAATCACGCGATTTACATGTTTGCATTTTACTTTCGGTTCGATCGCACATTTCTTTCGTTTGCTTGTGTTCGATCGAACCTCCAGGTTCGTTTATATGTTTGAGTCAAACATATAAACGCGCGCATAGATGAATTTGAAATTGCCTTTTTGGGCCAACGCTTATTTTAATTATTAGCCGCTTTTACGACTTATATTTATTTATTCTGTATCTGGCTTAATGCTTTGCCGCATTTGTGAGGTATATATGTATATATATATATAATATATATTTGTGAGGTATATATATATATATATATTATATATTATATATTCCTCACAACACATTAGATAAGAAAAAAACGTTTTTAAAAAATTTTTCAAATTAGTCATTTAAATTTGGCGCGCAACTAAAGTCAGCTGTTTCTATGCAAGCTTAAATTGTTGGTATGCAACCTTAAAATTTAATAAGCTTTGTCATTGTTTTGAGCGTGATTGTTTAAAAAAAAGAATATTATAATCATGGAAAGTAAAAGTACAGGTATTTAAAATTAATGTTCAGTGTTAGTTTGTCAAGATTGTAAATGTTTAGCTGTGTATGTGCAATTGTTGTTGGTGTCTTTTTACAGGTGAAATTTAACAAATAGAGCCGTGGTGTATTACTTGTTCTGAGCGCGCTTGAGCGCGCAACCAAAAACGACATGTTCAAAATTAATGTTTATATATTCGGAATTAATAAGTTTCCTCTGCCCCTTTTTTGTTCCTTTTTGAATAAATTGACATGTTGCAGCCAAATATGAGTTTCGGCGCTTAAAATTGCTGGAAGTTTGGGAAAACAACAAGCGCGATGATGGTGCACTTATCATATGGGTATTGGAAAAAGTAAACAAATCTGATCTCAGTGCTGCTCAGGTGGATATATTTACTGAAAAAATCTGGATTTTTCTGAATCACGTCAAAAAATATTTGCCGCAGTGCAATCGAATGTTGCAAAGATTTAAGGCTCGACACGCAAGGTGGCTTTCGCAGCCAATTACTTTGACATTAGATGAAAATGTTACGGATCTGGCATCTTCATCTGCAATGGGTAGACCGAAGCTAAACTATTCAGATGCTGGAGAGCGCCTAAAAAGAAAGTAAGCATGTGACCTAGCATCGGATAATAATTTTACTACGCCTCATTTGCTTCACGCGGCTTCAGTTTCTGCAAAGAAAGCCAAACAGGATGAATTAGCGACAGTTTTAAAAGTCGTCAGGCATGAAGACTGCTCTTGTACTTAAGTATATATCCTTGGTACCCAATGTCTCCGACTGTCCACAAAATATTAGTTCACGGCTGGCAAATTATGAACTCATCCTTAGTTCCGGTTGGATGTTTAGGCGAAAATGCTTCAGAAGCTCGGAACAAATATTACAAAAGTGACAGAAAATCACATGCAAGAAAAAATAGCCGACTAAACACCATGGCTGATGTGTTTTATAGAGCAATGGGTTCATCAGATCCGCTTATATAAAGCATATGTCTGAATAAAAGACAAAATGAAATCAAAAAGAAAAATCTTCCACAAGATGTCATATATCTTCTAAAGGCAGTATCTCCGCCGACCCAGAAAACTATTAATTCCGATCCGGAAAATTCAGATTCGGATTCTGATTTAGATCACGAATCTGACTGTGAAGAGCATTATTTTAGACAACGAGGAAGAATAAAAAAAAATGTATTAAAAAAAATTTTTAATAAAATTTTTTAATGTGCTAGGGCAAGTGGGTGAAGACATGGGCCAATTAAAAAAAAACAAAATCCGAAATTCTATAAAAATTTAGCAAACGTATGTACCAAATTTCAAGGCTCTAACTTTAAAATTGGACTTTATGCCAAAAAATCCGACTTTCTGACCATAGTGTGATGGATGAAGCCCAAGAAAAAGATCTAAACGATCTAACAATTCCTGTGCTATTAAGATAATCTGATATACGAACGAATCAGATTTAGAAATAAATACAAGTGTCATAAACAAAACTGACATAATGGCAGAATTAAATGCCCAAAGGGCATATATGAAGGATGAATTTAACGGTACAAAAATGCTACTTCAGAGATTTGTAACAGCTCTGAAATTGGTAAACATGATGAAAGGAGACTATGAACATATAGCAGTTGAGGTGATAAAATCAAAAATTATTGGCCCAACTTTATATGAAGTCCAAGAGGAATCTTCAATCGAAGCAATAATAAAAAAATTGCAAGGCACGGTAATTGGTGAAACATCCAAAGTCATAAAAGCCAGATTGAAGAGTACAACTCAGAAAGGCAACACAGCCGATAAATTTACAACAGAAATAGATAATATGGGCAAAACCCTTCAAGCCGCTTATATCGATGAAAGTATGCCAGCAGCGCTTGCTCTTAGGCATAGCACAGACGATGCCATAGAGGCTATACTCGACTCGGGAAATTTTAAAACCATGGATGAGGCCATAGCTAAGTACTTACAAAAAAGTACTGAGTTAACAGGAAACCCAAATACGGTCCTATTTGCCCAAAGAAGCCGTGGTAATTATACAAACAAATATAATTATCGTGGCAGAGGCAATGGTCGTGGTTATTATAATAATTATAACAATAACGGCCAAAACTTTCAACTAAACCAAAATAATAACTATAGAGGAAACAACAGAGGTTACAACAGAAATGCTAGAGGTAACCGAGGAAATAACCGACAAAACGGTTATACTACCAATAATGTGAGAGTAACACAGAATGCTTCGGGAAACTCCCAAGAACCTTTAGATACCCAGCAGTAAAGAGTAAAAAGATTCACGCTATCAGTTTTAATCAAAATACGTTTGTCACCTTTACGAATGCGGCAACGGGGAAAAAGTTAGTATTATTAATAGACACAGGATCGGAAATATCTATTGTAAAAGAAAATTCCGACAATTTTCAAAATATCCAAAATAATAAAATCATAAATATACAAGGAATTAGTCAAGAAGTAACTAAATCCATAGGGTTTACTTCTGTCGAAATCCAATCTTCAAAATATATAATCCCACACGACTTTCACGTCGTAAATAACCAATTCGCTATACCATGTGATGGAATACTAGGAATCGATTTTATAAGAAAATACAACTGTCAATTAGATTTCAATCAGTCCGAAGACTGGTTAATACTTAGACCAAATAACCTAAAATATCCGATATATGTACCAATATCGTACAGTTCTGGTAATAATTCAATAGTTTTGCCAGCAAGATCCCAAGTTGTCCGAAAAATCGAAATAAATTCACAAGAAGACAGTGTATTCATTCCAAATCAAGAAATTCAAAATGGTATTTATTTAGCAAATACCATAACTAAACCCCAAAACGCAGTCATACGATTGCTAAACACTACAAATAGGGATCAAATAGTAAACATAACTAATTTAAAGTATGAACCACTTTCCCGCTACGAAATAATCGAAGCGAATAAAGAACAGCGTGAAAACGCAGTACTAACTACACTATCAAAAAATTTTCCCCAACAGTTTCACAGCCAACTTACAAAGTTGCGCAAGAAATATAGTGATGTATTCGGACTAGAAACCGAATCAGTAACAACAAACAACTTTTATAAACAAAAATTAAGACTGGTGGACGATGAACCGATTTATATTAAAAATTATAGAAATCCTCATAGTCAGAAAGACGAAATTCAAAAACAAGTCCAAAAGCTCATAAAAGACGAAATAGTCGAACCCTCTGTATCTCCTTATAATAGCCCACTACTATTAGTACCGAAAAAATCGTCAACAAATTCTGAAAATAAAAAATGGCGATTAGTAATTGACTATCGTCAAATTAATAAAAAATTGTTGTCCGATAAATTTCCATTACCTAGAATTGATGACATTTTAGATCAACTAGGTAGAGCAAAATGCCTCGACCTAATGTCAGGTTTTCATCAAATTGAACTCGAAGAAGAGTCACGAGACATAACATCTTTTTCCACATGTAATGGCTCATATCGCTTCACGCGATTACCATTCGGTTTAAAAATATCGTTAAATTCGTTCCAGAGAATGATGACTATAGCATTCTCTGGCCTTGAAGCTTCGCAAGCATGACTTAATAGTCATAGGTTGTTCCGAAAAGCATATGCTCAATAATCTAACAGATGTTTTTGAGAAATGTAGGCAACACAACCTAAAGTTACATCCTGAAAAATGCTCATTTTTTATGCATGAAGTCACCTTTTTGGGACATAAATGCACGGATAAAGGAATCTTGCCTGATGACACAAAATATGATGTCATTCAAAATTATCCAGTCCCTAATGATGCGGACAGCGCTAGAAGATTCATTGCATTTTGCAATTATTACCGAAGATTTATACAAAACTTCGCTGAATATTCTCGTCACATAACAAGATTATGTAAGAAAAATGTTAAATTCGAATGGACTAGCGAATGTCAAAATGCGTTCGAGCATTTAAAATCAGCGTTAATGAACCCAACTCTGTTACAGTACCCAGATTTTAGCAAAGAATTTTGCATAATCACAGACGCAAGTAAATACGCATGTGGAGCAGTCCTAACGTAAAATAAAAATGGACTACAGCTTCCAATAGCATACGCGTCTAGATCTTTAACAAAAGGTGAGAGTAATAAAAGTACAACTGAACAAGTGTTAGCGGCAATTCACTGGGCAATCACACACTTCAGACCATACATTTATGGTAGACATTTCACTGTCAAAACAGATCACAGAGCATTAACTTATTTGTTTTCAATGACAAATCCAAGCTCCAAGCTAACCAGAATGCGACTTGAACTCGAGGAATATAATTTTACAGTAGAGTATCTAAAGGGAAAAGATAATTTCGTAGCCGACGCGCTATCGAGAGTAACAATAAAGGACCTACAAAATATACAAAATAGTAACAAAATTCTGAGAGTCACTACCAGAAATCAAAGTAAACAGTTAAATTCCTGCGCAGGAAAAGAACATAATATAGAAGAGTTGCAAAAGCAATCTCTTAATGCTTCTAAGCCCAACGTATATGACGTCATTGTAAATGACGAAGTACGAAAAAGTAGTGACCTTGCGAATAACTAATTCTTTATGCACATTCAAACATGGCAAGAAAGTTATAGCAAGAATTGACATTTGCGATATGTATACCAATGAAATTCTCGACTTAGGTCAATTTTTTCAAAGGCTCGAAAAAGAAGCCGGTATACTCAATATCAGTAAAGTCAAAGTGGCACCGAGCGAAAAGATCTTTGAAACTATTTCAATAGAATCTTTTAAAAATATGGGCAATAAAATTTTAGAATTTTTAAGAGTAGCGCTACTTAAGCCGGTGACCCTATTATCAAACAATGATAAAGAAAAAGAAGCAATACTGTTTACGTTCCACGATGACCCTATACAAGGAGGTCACACTGGAATATATAGAACCACAGCCAAAATAAAAGATATTATTATTGGAAAAACATGACACGAGATATATCTCAATATATAAAAAAATGTAATAAGTGTCAAAAATCTAAAATAACGAAACATACAAAAACACCGTTAGTTATAACTGAAACGCCACAACTGGCTTTCGACAGGGTAATAGTGGATACGATCGGTCCACTCCCAAAAACGGAGAACGGAAATGAATACGCAGTAACCTTAATCTGCGATTTAACAAAATATCTTGTTATTATACCAATTAGAGACAAAAGTGCCAAAAACAGTAGCGAAAGCTATATTTGAAGATTTCATTGTGCGGTACGGTCCAATGAAGACGTTCATTACGGACATGGGAACAGAATATAGAAACTCAATAGTTGAAGATTTATGCAAAAACTTGCAAATTAAAAAAATAACTTCAACCGCACATCATCACCAGACTGTAGGCACGGTGGAGCGAAGCCACCGAACACTCAATGAATTTTTACGATCCTACATTTTAGTTGACAAAAGCGACTGGGATGTATGGATACGATACTTCGCTTATTGCTTTAATACAACACCTTCTATGGCACATGATTATTGTCCATATGAGCTAGTATTCGGTAAAACTTCAAATTTACCAAAACATTTTAATAGTGTTGATAAAATAAATCCACTATATAATATAGAAGATTATGCTAAGGAATCTAAATTTAGATTAGAACAGGCCTATAAAAGAGCCAGAATTATGTTAGAACAGCATAAGGTAAAGAATAAGGAAATATATGATAGAAAGATAAAAAATATAGAATTAGAAATAGGAGATAAAGTTTTACTACGTAATGATACGGGTACTTAGAAACTAAGTATTTAGGCCCATATATTATAGAAGAGATAAAAGATAGGGATAATATTTTAATTAAAGATTCAAAAAATAATAAACAATTAGTACATAAAGATAGGTTAAAAATTTTAATCAATTAATATATATAAAAAAAAAAAAAAAAAAATAATAATAATAATAAAACAAAACAAAAAAAAAAAAATTTTTTTATAAACAGTAATAAATAAATGAATTTCCATAATCAAACATTCAAACAAAAAAAAAAAAAAATTTTTATAAACAGTAATAAATAAATGAATTTCCATAATCAAACATTCAAACAAAAAAGAAACAAATTTTTTATAAACAGTAATAAATAAATGAATTTCCACATAATATAAAATTAAATTAAATTAGAAAATAACTTCATGTAATTACGTTATTTTTCTAAAGAGGGGGGATGTAGCATGTTAATAATAATATATTAATAATATAAAGCAAGTGTATTTGCCTTTTTAGTAACATGACCACCCATGAGTACATGGTGCTGGACAATTGCTGTGTCGGCAAATATAACACGCGCGGCCACTCTGGCCCAAGATGCAATATGATACATCCCCACTCTTCCGCTGCGGCGGCATATTCATATTCATATTCCCATACATATGCTTATGTAAACCTTATATATATTTATACATAAATATGTTTATACATAAGCATACCGCGCCTCTGCCTGCATTGCTAGCAGCGCAGCTACGCGGTCTTAGCTTTAATCAACATTTGTATTAGAATTAAGATTCATTCAATAAAGACAAGTCAAACATAAAAGAAGTCTTGCGTATTTCTTAACATTACAGTGGCAAAGCATCTCCACGATGCGGAAGCGAAGACGGTGGCATCTGTGGGCATAATCAAGCAATGGCTCTGCATCGCAGGGCTTGAGCTATCAGATCAAAAAACAGAGACTGTCTTAATTAGCAGCCGAAAAGCAGTTGAATCAGCCGAAATTGTGCTAGATACATGCACTATTAAATCTACGAGATGCATCCGATATCTAGGGGTACTGCTAGACACCCGCCTCTCCTTTAAGGAACACCTGGCCAACGTTGACAGCAAGGCAGCGGAACTAGGACGAAGCCTCAAGCATCCTGCTAAATTCAAGAGGTCCCAGACAAACCCAAGGTTAATTTTAATGAACGAGCTTAAGTCGACCATTTTGTACGGCGCCCCGATTTGGGCAAACGCGATGAAAAGCAAGACATATAGAAAAGGCATAGAGGCAACTTATCGGCTCGGCGCTCTGCGAGTCTGCCGTGGTTTCACAACTATCTCTGATGACGCCGCACTGGTGCTAGCGGGTATGGTGCCAACTGATCTTGTGGCCCGGGAGGTCTCAGACATTTTTTCCAAGAGACAGAGCAACGAGTGGACACCAACAGCAAAAAATGCAGCGAAGGAAGAAGCCAGAAGAGCTAGCTTAGAGGAGTGGCAGGCCATGACATGATGACACTTTAGATCAACTAGGTAGAGCAAAATGCCTCGACCTAATGTCAGGTTTTCATCAAATTGAACTCGAAGAAGAGTCACGAGACATAACATCTTTTTCCACATGTAATGGCTCATATCGCTTCACGCGATTATCATTCGGTTTAAAAATAGCGTTAAATTCGTTCCAGAGAATGATGACTATAGCATTCTCTGGCCTTGAACCTTCGCAAGCATGACTTAATAGTCATAGGTTGTTCCGAAAAGCATATGCTCAATAATCTAACAGATGTTTTTGAGAAATGTAGGCAACACAGTTACATACAGTTACATCCTGAAAAATGCTCATTTTTTATGCATGAAGTCACCTTTTTGGGACATAAATGCACGGATAAAGGAATCTTGCCTGATGACACAAAATATGATGTCATTCAAAATTATCCAGTCCCTAATGATGCGGACAGCGCTAGAAGATTCATTGCATTTTGCAATTATTACCGAAGATTTATACAAAACTTCGCTGAATATTCTCGTCACATAACAAGATTATGTAAGAAAAATGTTAAATTCGAATGGACAAACGAATGTCAAAATGCGTTCGAGCATTTAAAAACAGCATTAATGAACCCAACTCTGTTACAGTACCCAGATTTTAGCAAAGAATTTTGCATAATCACAGACGCAAGTAAATACGCATGTGGAGCAGTCCTAACGCAAAATAAAAATGGACTACAGCTTCCAGTAGCATACGCGTCTAGATCTTTCACAAAAGGTGAGAGTAATAAAAGTACAACTGAACAAGAGTTAGCGGCAATTCACTGGGCAATCACACATTTCAGACCATACATTTATGGTAGACACTTCACTGTCAAATCAGATCACAGAGCATTAACTTATTTGTTTTCAATGACAAATCTAAGCTCCAAGCTAACGAGAATGCGACTTGAACTAGAAGAATATAATTTTACAGTAGAGTATCTAAAGGGAAAAGATAATTTCGTAGCCGACGCGCTATCGAGAGTAACAATAAAGGACCTACAAAATATACAAAATAGTAACAAAATTCTGAGAGTCACTACCAGAAATCAAAGTAAACAGTTAAATTCCTGCGCAGGAAAAGAACATAATATAGAAGAGTTGCAAAAGCAATCTCTTAATGCTTCTAAGCCCAACGTATATGACGTCATTGTAAATGACGAAGTACGAAAAGTAGTAACCTTGCCAATAACTAATTCTTTATGCACATTCAAACATGGCAAGAAAGTTATAGCAAGAATTGACATTTGCGATATGTATACCAATGAAATTCTCGACTTAGGTCAATTTTTTCAAAGGCTCGAAAAAGAAGCCGGTATACTCAATATCAGTAAAGTCAAAGTGGCACCGAGCGAAAAGATCTTTGAAACTATTTCAATAGAATCTTTTAAAAATATGGGCAATAAAATTTTAGAATTTTTAAGAGTAGCGCTACTCAAGCCGGTGACCCTATTATCAAACAATGATAAAGAAAAAGAAGCAATACTGTTTACGTTCCACGATGACCCTATACAAGGAGGTCACACTGGAATATATAGAACCACAGCCAAAATAAAAGATATTATTATTGGAAAAACATGACACGAGATATATCTCAATATATAAAAAAATGTAATAAGTGTCAAAAATCTAAAATAACGAAACATACAAAAACACCGTTAGTTATAACTGAAACGCCACAACTGGCTTTCGACAGGGTAATAGTGGATACGATCGGTCCACTCCCAAAAACGGAGAACGGAAATGAATACGCAGTAACCTTAATCTGCGATTTAACAAAATATCTTGTTATTATACCAATTAGAGACAAAAGTGCAAAAACAGTAGCGAAAGCTATATTTGAAGATTTCATTGTGCGGTACGGTCCAATGAAGACGTTCATTACGGACATGGGAACAGAATATAGAAACTCAATAGTTGAAGATTTATGCAAAAACTTGCAAATTAAAAAAATAACTTCAACCGCACATCATCACCAGACTGTAGGCACGGTGGAGCGAAGCCACCGAACACTCAATGAATTTTTACGATCCTACATTTTAGTTGACAAAAGCGACTGGGATGTATGGATACGATACTTCGCTTAATGCTTTAATACAACACCTTTTATGGCACATGATTATTGTCCATATGAGCTAGTATTCGGTAAAACTTCAAATTTACCAAAACATTTCTAAATTCTAATCTAAATTTGGATTAGAACAGGCCTATAAAAGAGCCAGAATTATGTTAGAACAGCATAAGGTAAAGAATAAGGAAATATATGATAGAAAGATAAAAAATATAGAATTAGAAATAGGAGATAAAGTTTTACTACGTAATGATACGGGTACTTAGAAACTAAGTATTTAGGCCCATATATTATAGAAGAGATAAAAGATAGGGATAATAATTTAATTAAAGATTCAAAAAATAATAAACAATTAGTACATAAAGATAGGTTAAAAATTTTAATCAATTAATATATAAAAAAAAAAAAAAAATAATAATAATAATAAAACAAACAAAAAAAAAAAAAAATTTTTTTATAAACAGTAATAAATAAATGAATTTCCATAATCAAACATTCAAACAAAAAAAAAAAAATTTTTATAAACAGTAATAAATAAATGAATTTCCATAATCAAACATTCAAACAAAAAGAAACAAATTTTTTATAAACAGTAATAAATAAATGAATTTCCACATAATATAAAATTAAATTAAATTAGAAAATAACTTCATGTAATTACGTTATTTTTCTAAAGAGGGGGGATGTAGCATGTTAATAATAATATATTAATAATATAAAGCTGGACAATTGCTGCGTCGGCAAATATAACACGCGCGGCCACTCTGGCCCAAGATGCAATATGATACATCCCATATATTCATATTCATATTCCCATACATATGCTTATGTAAACCTTATATATATTTATACATAAATATGTTTATACATAAGCATACCGCGCCTCTGCCTGCATTGCTAGCAGCGCAGCTACGCGGTCTTAGCTTTAATCAACATTTGTATTAGAATTAAGATTCATTCAATAAAGACAAGTCAAACATAAAAGAAGTCTTGCGTATTTCTTAACATTACAGTGGCAAAGCATCTCCACGATGCGGAAGCGAAGACGGTGGCATCTGTGGGCATAATCAAGCAATGGCTCTGCATCGCAGGGCTTGAGCTAGCAGATCAAAAAACAGAGACTGTCTTAATTAGCAGCCGAAAAGCAGTTGAATCAGCCGAAATTGTGCTAGATACATGTACTATTAAATCTACGAGATGCATCCGATATCTAGGGGTACTGCTAGACACCCGCCTCTCCTTTAAGGAACACCTGGCCAACGTTGACAGCAAGGCAGCGGAACTAGGACGAAGCCTCAATCGCATCCTTCTAAATTCAAGAGGTCCCAGACAAGCCCAAGGTTAATTTTAATGAACGAGCTTAAGTCGACCATTTTGTACGGCGCCCCGATTTGGGCAAACGCGATGAAAAGTAAGACATATAGAAAAGGCATAGAGGCAACTTATCGGCTCGGCGCTCTGCGAGTCTGCCGTGGTTTCACAACTATCTCTGATGACGCCGCACTGGTGCTAGCGGGTATGGCGCTAACTGATGTTGTGGCCCGGGAGGTCTCCGACATTTTTTCCAAGAGTCAGAGCAACGAGTGGACACCAACAGCAAAAAATGCAGCGAAGGAAGAAGCCAGAAGAGCTAGCTTAGAGGAGTGGCAGGCCCGATGGGACAGTTCTACAAAAGGCAGGTGGACATATAGGCTCATTCCTGATATAGGCGAATGGCTAAACAAGCGTCATGGATCTCCTTATAATAGCCCACTACTATTAGTACCGAAAAAATCGTCAACAAATTCTGAAAATAAAAAATGGCGATTAGTAATTGACTATCGTCAAATTAATAAAAAATTGTTGTCCGATAAATTTCCATTACCTAGAATTGATGACATTTTAGATCAACTAGGTAGAGCAAAATGCCTCGACCTAATGTCAGGTTTTCATCAAATTGAACTCGAAGAAGAGTCACGAGACATAACATCTTTTCCACATGTAATGGCTCATATCGCTTCACGCGATTACCATTCGGTTTAAAAATAGCGTTAAATTCGTTCCAGAGAATGATGACTATAGCATTCTCTGGCCTTGAACCTTCGCAAGCATGACTTAATAGTCATAGGTTGTTCCGAAAAGCATATGCTCAATAATCTAACAGATGTTTTTGAGAAATGTAGGCAACACAACCTAAAGTTACATCCTGAAAAATGCTCATTTTTTATGCATGAAGTCACCTTTTTGGGACATAAATGCACGGATAAAGGAATCTTGCCTGATGACACAAAATATGATGTCATTCAAAATTATCCAGTATCCAGTTATTATTACCGAAGATTTATACAAAACTTCGCTGAATATTCTCGTCACATAACAAGATTATGTAAGAAAAATGTTAAATTCGAATGGACAAACGAATGTCAAAATGCGTTCGAGCATTTAAAAACAGCATTAATGAACCCAACTCTGTTACAGTACCCAGATTTTAGCAAAGAATTTTGCATAATCACAGACGCAAGTAAATACGCATGTGGAGCAGTCCTAACGCAAAATAAAAATGGACTACAGCTTCCAGTAGCATACGCGTCTAGATCTTTCACAAAAGGTGAGAGTAATAAAAGTACAACTGAACAAGAGTTAGCGGCAATTCACTGGGCAATCACACATTTCAGACCATACATTTATGGTAGACACTTCACTGTCAAATCAGATCACAGAGCATTAACTTATTTGTTTTCAATGACAAATCCAAGCTCCAAGCTAACGAGAATGCGACTTGAACTAGAAGAATATAATTTTACAGTAGAGTATCTAAAGGGAAAAGATAATTTCGTAGCCGACGCGCTATCGAGAGTAACAATAAAGGACCTACAAAATATACAAAATAGTAACAAAATTCTGAGAGTCACTACCAGAAATCAAAGTAAACAGTTAAATTCCTGCGCAGGAAAAGAACATAATATAGAAGAGTTGCAAAAGCAATCTCTTAATGCTTCTAAGCCCAACGTATATGACGTCATTGTAAATGACGAAGTACGAAAAGTAGTAACCTTGCGAATAACTAATTCTTTATGCACATTCAAACATGGCAAGAAAGTTATAGCAAGAATTGACATTTGCGATATGTATACCAATGAAATTCTCGACTTAGGTCAATTTGCCTTTTTAGTAACATGACCACCCATGAGTACATGGTGCTGGACAATTGCTGTGTCGGCAAATATAACACGCGCGGCCACTCTGGCCCAAGATGCAATATGATACATCCCCACTCTTCCGCTGCGGCGGCATATTCATATTCATATTCCCATACATATGCTTATGTAAACCTTATATATATTTACCGCGCCTCTGCCTGCATTGCTAGCAGCGCAGCTACGCGGTCTTAGCTTTAATCAACATTTGTATTAGAATTAAGATTCATTCAATAAAGACAAGTCAAACATAAAAGAAGTCTTGCGTATTTCTTAACATTACAGTGGCAAAGCATCTCCACGATGCGGAAGCGAAGACGGTGGCATCTGTGGGCATAATCAAGCAATGGCTCTGCATCGCAGGGCTTGAGCTAGCAGATCAAAAAACAGAGACTGTCTTAATTAGCAGCCGAAAAGCAGTTGAATCAGCCGAAATTGTGCTAGATACATGCACTATTAAATCTACGAGATGCATCCGATATCTAGGGGTACTGCTAGACACCCGCCTCTCCTTTAAGGAACACCTGGCCAACGTTGACAGCAAGGCAGCGGAACTAGGACGAAGCCTCAATCGCATCCTTCTAAATTCAAGAGGTCCCAGACAAGCCCAAGGTTAATTTTAATGAACGAGCTTAAGTCGACCATTTTGTACGGCGCCCCGATTTGGGCAAACGCGATGAAAAGTAAGACATATAGAAAAGGCATAGAGGCAACTTATCGGCTCGGTGCGAGTCTGCCGTGGTTTCACAACTATCTCTGATGACGCCGCACTGGTGCTAGCGGGTATGGCGCCAACTGATCTTGTGGCCCGGGAGGTCTCAGACTTTTTTTCCAAGAGACAGAGCAACTAGTGGACACCAACAGCAAAAAATGCAGCGAAGGAAGAAGCCAGAAGAGCTAGCTTAGAGGAGTGGCAGGCCCGATGGGACAGTTCTACAAAAGGCAGGTGGACATATAGGCTCATTCCTGATATAGGCGAATGGCTAAACAAGCGTCATGGATCTCCGTATAATAGCCCACTACTATTAGTACCGAAAAAATCGTCAACAAATTCTGAAAATAAAAAATGGCGATTAGTAATTGACTATCGTCAAATTAATAAAAAATTGTTGACCGATAAATTTCCATTACCTAGAATTGATGACATTTTAGATCAACTAGGTAGAGCAAAATGCCTCGACCTAATGTCAGGTTTTCATCAAATTGAACTCGAAGAAGAGTCACGAGACATAACATCTTTTTCCACATGTAATGGCTCATATCGCTTCACGCGATTACCATTCGGTTTAAAAATAGCGTTAAATTCGTTCCAGAGAATGATGACTATAGCATTCTCTGGCCTTGAACCTTCGCAAGCATGACTTAATAGTCATAGGTTGTTCCGAAAAGCATATGCTCAATAATCTAACAGATGTTTTTGAGAAATGTAGGCAACACAACCTAAAGTTACATCCTGAAAAATGCTCATTTTTTATGCATGAAGTCACCTTTTGGGACATAAATGCACGGATAAAGGAATCTTGCCTGATGACACAAAATATGATGTCATTCAAAATTATCCAGTCCCTAATGATGCGGACAGCGCTAGAAGATTCATTGCATTTTGCAATTATTACCGAAGATTTATACAAAACTTCGCTGAATATTCTCGTCACATAACAAGATTATGTAAGAAAAATGTTAAATTCGAATGGACAAACGAATGTCAAAATGCGTTCGAGCATTGAAAAACAGCATTAATGAACCCAACTCTGTTACAGTACCCAGATTTTAGCAAAGAATTTTGCATAATCACAGACGCAAGTAAATACGCATGTGGAGCAGTCCTAACGCAAAATAAAAATGGACTACAGCTTCCAGTAGCATACGCGTCTAGATCTTTCACAAAAGGTGAGAGTAATAAAAGTACAACTGAACAAGTGTTAGCGGCAATTCACTGGGCAATCACACATTTCAGACCATACATTTATGGTAGACACTTCACTGTCAAATCAGATCACAGAGCATTAACTTATTTGTTTTCAATGACAAATCCAAGCTCCAAGCTAACGAGAATGCGACTTGAACTAGAAGAATATAATTTTACAGTAGAGTATCTAAAGGGAAAAGATAATTTCGTAGCCGACGCGCTATCGAGAGTAACAATAAAGGACCTACAAAATATACAAAATAGTAACAAAATTCTGAGAGTCACTACCAGAAATCAAAGTAAACAGTTAAATTCCTGCGCAGGAAAAGAACATAATATAGAAGAGTTGCAAAAGCAATCTCTTAATGCTTCTAAGCCCAACGTATATGACGTCATTGTAAATGACGAAGTACGAAAAGTAGTGACCTTGCGAATAACTAATTCTTTATGCACATTCAAACATGGCAAGAAAGTTATAGCAAGAATTGACATTTGCGATATGTATACCAATGAAATTCTCGACTTAGGTCAATTTTTTCAAAGGCTCGAAAAAGAAGCCGGTATACTCAATATCAGTAAAGTCAAAGTGGCACCGAGCGAAAAGATCTTTGAAACTATTTCAATAGAATCTTTTAAAAATATGGGCAATAAAATTTTAGAATTTTTAAGAGTAGCGCTACTTAAGCCGGTGACCCTATTATCAAACAATGATAAAGAAAAAGAAGCAATACTGTTTACGTTCCACGATGACCCTATACAAGGAGGTCACACTGGAATATATAGAACCACAGCCAAAATAAAAAGATATTATTATTGGAAAAACATGACACGAGATATATCTCAATATATAAAAAAATGTAATAAGTGTCAAAAATCTAAAATAACGAAACATACAAAAACACCGTTAGTTATAACTGAAACGCCACAACTGGCTTTCGACAGGGTAATAGTGGATACGATCGGTCCACTCCCAAAAACGGAGAACGGAAATGAATACGCAGTAACCTTAATCTGCGATTTAACAAAATATCTTGTTATTATACCAATTAGAGACAAAAGTGCCAAAAACAGTAGCGAAAGCTATATTTGAAGATTTCATTGTGCGGTACGGTCCAATGAAGACGTTCATTACGGACATGGGAACAGAATATAGAAACTCAATAGTTGAAGATTTATGCAAAAACTTGCAAATTAAAAAAATAACTTCAACCGCACATCATCACCAGACTGTAGGCACGGTGGAGCGAAGCCACCGAACACTCAATGAATTTTTACGATCCTACATTTTAGTTGACAAAAGCGACTGGGATGTATGGATACGATACTTCGCTTATTGCTTTAATACAACACCTTCTATGGCACATGATTATTGTCCATATGAGCTAGTATTCGGTAAAACTTCAAATTTACCAAAACATTTTAATAGTGTTGATAAAATAAATCCACTATATAATATAGAAGATTATGCTAAGGAATCTAAATTTAGATTAGAACAGGCCTATAAAAGAGCCAGAATTATGTTAGAACAGCATAAGGTAAAGAATAAGGAAATATATGATAGAAAGATAAAAAATATAGAATTAGAAATAGGAGATAAAGTTTTACTACGTAATGATACGGGTCATAAGTTAGAAACTAAGTATTTAGGCCCATATATTATAGAAGAGATAAAAGATAGGGATAATATTTTAATTAAAGATTCAAAAAATAATAAACAATTAGTACATAAAGATAAGTTAAAAATTTTAATCAATTAATATATATAAAAAAAAAATAAAAATAATAATAATAATAAAACAAAACAAAAAAAAATTTTTTTTTCTAAACAGTAATAAATAAATGAATTTCCATAATCAAACATTCAAAAAAAAAAAAAAAATTTTTATAAACAGTAATAAATAAATGAATTTCCATAATCAAACATTCAAACAAAAAGAAACAAATTTTTTATAAACAGTAATAAATAAATGAATTTCCACATAATATAAAATTAAATTAAATTAGAAAATAACTTCATGTAATTACGTTATTTTTCTAAAGAGGGGAGATGTAGCATGTTAATAATAATATATTAATAATACAAAGCAAGTGTATTTGCCTTTTACATGGTGCTGGACAATTGCTGTGTCGGCAAATATAACACGCGCGGCCACTCTGGCCCAAGATGCAATATGATACATCCCCACTCTTCCGCTGCGGCGGCATATTCATATTCATATTCCCATAAATATGCTTATGTAAACCTTATATATATTTACCGCGCCTCTGCCTGCATTGCTAGCAGCGCAGCTACGCGGTCTTAGCTTTAATCAACATTTGTATTAGAATTAAGATTCATTCAATAAAGACAAGTCAAACATAAAAGAAGTCTTGCGTATTTCTTAACATTACAGTGGCAAAGCATCTCCACGATGCGGAAGCGAAGACGGTGGCATCTGTGGGCATAATCAAGCAATGGCTCTGCATCGCAGGGCTTGAGCTAGCAGATCAAAAAAACAGAGACTGTCTTAATTAGCAGCCGAAAAGCAGTTGAATCAGCCGAAATTGTGCTAGATACATGCACTATTAAATCTACGAGATGCATCCGATATCTAGGGGTACTGCTAGACACCCGCCTCTCCTTTAAGGAACACCTGGCCAACGTTGACAGCAAGGCAGCGGAACTAGGACGAAGCCTCAATCGCATCCTGCTAAATTCAAGAGGTCCCAGACAAGCCCAAGGTTAATTTTAATGAACGAGCTTAAGTCGACCATTTTGTACGGCGCCCCGATTTGGGCAAACGCGATGAAAAGCAAGACATATAGAAAAGGCATAGAGGCAACTTATCGGCTCGGCGCTCTGCGAGTCTGCCGTGGTTTCACAACTATCTCTGATGACGCCGCACTGGTGCTAGCGGGTATGGCGTCAACTGATCTTGTGGCCCGGGAGGTCTCAGACATTTTTTCCAAGAGACAGAGCAACGAGTGGACACCAACAGCAAAATGCAGCGAAGGAAGAAGCCAGAAGAGCTAGCTTAGAGGAGTGGCAGGCCCGATGGGACAGTTCTACAAAAGGCAGGTGGACATATAGGCTCATTCCTGATATAGGCGAATGGCTAAATAGGCGTCATGGAGAAGTAACATTTAAGCTGACACATTTGTTAATATTTTTAAGCGGTCATGTATGTTTCAGATCATACTTGCAGCGCTTTGGCCATGAAAATAGCCCTGAGTGCACTATGTGACTAAACGGAATAATTGAGGACTCGGAACACATAGTCTTTCAATGCCCGAGGTTCGACGTAGAGCGCCAAATATGGAAACTGCGGTGGGCGAAAAAGTCACAGCCAGAAATCTGGTCAAACTTATGACCTCTAAGCAGAAGCACTGGTCTGCACTTATGCTTCAAGCGTAGTAAAGGAGCTTCGTGTTCTGGAAAGGGCACGTAACACAGGAGGGGCATGAACAGCTCGCCATAGTCCTGCGAAGCAATAACCCCCGTTAGTCCCGCAGGTCTCCTACGGCACCACACTTTACTCACTCTCTATCATTGTTCCTTATTTCTCTCTCTGTTCTATCACCTATATTATCTAGTCCTCTTTAATTAAAAATTGTTTTGTTAAGTTTTAAATTTACCTGAAATATACGAATAAAAAAAAAAAAAAAAACTAGAAGGACGCCGAAGTTCGGATACCTTTGCAAACTGTCTTTTTCAATTACATATAAATAACCAGAATCATAAGAAAGTATATAAAGCTAATCATGCCCGTGGCTCCAAGAAAAAAAACTTACAACTAAAAAAAAAATTTTGTTTTGGTCAGATTGTTCCTATAGGAGCTATAGCATATAGTCGGCCGATTCTGTTAAAACTCAACAGACACATTTTTATATATACCAAACTTACAAATACCAAATTTCGACTGAATCGCTGTTAAAATAACCAAGATTTTCATCTAAAACCAATTTTTTGGCCGATCGTTCCTATAGGAGCTATATGATATAGTGCCCCGATTCTGATAATTCAGATATGTAAGAAAGTATATAAAACTCATAAATACCAAATTAGGTGATAATCGCTTTAAAAACAACCAAGTTATTGCTCGAAATCCATATTCATGACCGATCGTTCCTATGGGAGCTATATGATATAGTCAACCGATTTTAATAAAACTTGGTGGATATGTTGAGAAGTATATAAAACTCACAAATACCGACATTCGTGATATTTTGTTGGAAAACAACAAAGTTATTAAGGTTAAAGCTTATTCACGACCGATCGTTCCTATGGGAGCTATATGATTTAGTCATCCGATCGGGATGATTCCGAGATATACAATGCCTGTAGCAAAAAGAAGCCTAGGTGCAAAATTTCAGCTCTGTAGCTTTAAGGGTCTCGGAGGAGATTGCGTTGATCCAGACAGACGGACAGTCGGATAGACGGACAGACAGACAGGGCTAAATGAACTCAGCTTATCGTGCTGATCAAGAATATATATACTTTATATAGTCGGAGATGCTTCCTTCTATGCGTTGCAAACTTCTGACCAAAATTAATATACCTTTTTTGCAAAGGTATAAAAAACACACAAACACATCTACACATCTACATAAGGTATATTTTCATTAATTGTAAACACATAAGCACTTACTCTTTATAGGAAGATAAGAATGGAGAAAAACCTAACTACTTAGAAATAAACACACACACTTCTGTTTTGGCAATTGAATTGAGCGGACGTTTCCTTTAATCACAAAAACCTACACAGGATCAATCCCCACAAAATGAGGGTCTAAAGAGACAAAACACATCAGAGCGTAGGTCTGATTATAGACGCGAGAAAGTAAATAATATTAATCAAAAAAATTGCGCCAAAGAGGAAAATGAATACAAGGATATGGCCGAAACTATACAGGGCGAATTAGATGAGGAAGAAAGCTTAACCGATGACAATGATATGCTCAATTTTTTAGGGAGCACTCCTGATTGCCGTACATCAAACGGCAATTGGATGACAGAACAATAAAAATTCTAATAGATACTGGGGCGGCAAAGAATTATATTAAACCCGTAAAGGGATTAAAAAACATAATGCCTGGCGATTCCCCATTCACTGTAAACTCTATCCATGGGTCCAGTGAGATAAAACAAAAATATTCAGTGGTGATTTTCGGCAAAGATGCCACATTCTTCATGTAAGAAACCCTTGGCACATTCGATGCCATAATAATTCGACCTGCTTACGCAGGCAGGGGTAAATATGAACTTAACAGCGAGTACCATAAGATATGGCAACTCCGTTGAGACGTTAAGTCACTTTTAATGCACTGACGTTAATTTTACAAATATTAACGACATTGTAGTCCCAGAGTCGGTACAAACAGAGTTCAGAGAAATGCTACGGAAAAGAATAAAAACATTTTCGACCTCTAACGAGGCACTACCATTTAATACTTCCGTTGTAGCCACGATCCGAACTGAGGATAAACAAGCAGTTTTTTCACGACTCTATCCATACCCAGCGAATGTGGCAGACCTCGTGAATAAAGAAATTTCACAACTGCTAAAAGATGGTATTATAAGGCCATCCAAGTCGGCAATAGCCCAGCATGGGTAGTCGACAAAAAAGGATTGGACAGTGAGGATAATAGGAACAAGAGGCAAGTTCTTGACTTCAGGAAACTGAATGAGAAAACAGTCGTAGACCGTTACCCAATGTCAAACATCCAGATGATCCTGGCCAACTTAGGCAAAGCGAGGTACTTTACTACGCTGGATCTTAAGTCTGGATATCACCAAATTTATTTGGCCGAAAACGACCGCGACCACGACCTTCTCGGTAAATGGCGGCAAATACGAATTTTGCCGATTGCCCTTCGGGTTGAAAAATGCAGGAAGCATTTTCCAAAGAGCAATTGATGATGTCCTTCGGGAGCAGATAGGAAAGATATGTTAAGTATATGTAGATGACTTAATAATATTTTCTGAAAATGCCACCGATCATGTCAAACACATTAATATAGTACTCAAACGACATGAGAGTAGCCAAGGAGAAGACAAAGTTCTTCAAAGAAAGCGTTGAGTATCTGGGATTCATTGTTACCAGAAACGGCGCAACAACAGACCCTGAAAAAGTTAAAGCAATTCAGGATTATGCGGAACCAAAAAACCTATATGCCCTAAGATCTTTCCTGGGATTAACCAATTATTACAGGGTATTCATTAAAGATTTCGCTTCTATAGCGAGACCTTTGACAAATGTGCTGAAAGGCCAAAATGGCACTGTAAGTAAGCTTATGTCAAGAAAGGTAATTATAGAATTCGATAATCCGATAACCGATTGAGGAACATACTAGCATCTGAGGATGTTATGCTCATGTACCCTGATTTTAAAAAACCTTTTGACCTAACAACCGACTCCTCTGTCAGCGGCATTGGCGCAGTACTCTTCCAAGAATGTAGGCCGATAACGATGATCTCGTGAACACCCCTTAAATTGTTCTAGGAACCAAATCGTTGTCGAAGAAGCGCGATACTCTTCACATCGCAGAATCATTTTATTCGGCAGGAAAACCCGCCACCTAGTCCAATTCAGGGGTAAAAACAACCTACTTGAAACATTAAAACTTGTTGTCAACCCTGACATCGCAAACGCGTTCCATTGTAAACTACAAACCTTAGTGATCTTCCAACACGATCTCGTGTCGCTATTTCCGGCAACTAGATTCTGGCATTGCAAGAAGATAGTTGCAGACATCACCAATAAAGATGAACAAATCGAAATAATCCACACAGAACACAATCGTGCGCATAGAGCATCACAGGAAAATGTAAAACAAGTACTTAGGGATTACTACTTTCCAAAGATGACCAAGTTGGCCAACGAAGTAGTATTAAATTGCAAAGTATGCATTACCGCTAAGTACAACCGGCATCCCAAAAAACAGGAGAGTGGAGAAACACCAATTCCATCATATAGTGGATTCATATAGATATGGACACACGCGCGCGAGTTTTGTTAACAGTTATCTGTTAACATTTAATTAAATAAAATAATATTTTTGTCTTTCTTTTTAATTGTCTAAAGCTATTTATTTCATTTTAGTTCTTCACTTGTTCACAATTTTCCAAAGAGTGAGCTCAAAAGCTTTCTCATAGTCGAGATAGAGCTTTTGAGCTTTTATTTCTAGATCGAGCTAGTTAAATGTAGATGAAGAGAGAGAAAGAGAACGCAAATTATATACCAATTTTGGATGGCAAAGTTTTAGTATGGGAACAACATAATTATATAAAATATTCATCAAATCTGCCGAATTTTGCGGTAATATTAGATAACACAATAAAACTAACAGAACTTTTCCCACAGTCGCATATGCGAAAAATTTTAGAAGTAGATATAGAGCATATAAGGAACAATTTAGCAAGTCTAACCATACACCATAGAATAGCCAGGAGTTTAGATTTAGAATTCCTGACGCAGCAGATCTAGAAAGAATAAAAATTACAGAAGCACAACTCATAGATGCAAACAATAAGCAGGTGATAGTAATCACTGAAGCACAAAAACAGATAAACCAACTAACCGATACAGTCAATAAATTAATTAAAGAAAAGAAGGGCGAATTTGTTGACACGTTCACACTTATATAGCGGAAATCCCGAATCTCATGTTAACAATCACGCTCGCAAAGTCCAACATTATAAATCCAACCATTTTTGATCATAATGACCTCAAATCTATCTTTACCGAACATCTCACCGAAATTCCTATAATAAGTTTAATGAGTGTTGTAACGATCCTTTTTCTCCTTACTTGCGGCAGAGCCGGAATTTCAGGTATAGGGGTACGACACAACGAATTTATTTTGTGCGCTGGTGAAATGAGAAGATACAGTTGTTTTTCTTTTAATAAAAAAAACGTTATAGTTTTATTGTCGATTTGATCGACAGATTGTGTTTGGCTGTGGCAAGTATTCCTACTGCCAGGATGACTCCTGGTCTTGTCTATCTTCACTGTCATCTGCTACGCTCCTATTATTCTGCTAGGAATACTCCTACTCTTTTTCCACTGTGCCAGGAATACTCCTGGTCTTCCTCAACTGTGCTAGGAATACTCCTAGTCTTCACCTGCCTGTGCCAGGAATACTCCTGGTCTTCCTCAACTGTGCTAGGAATACTCCTAGTCTTCACTAAACTGCTAGGAATAGCTCCTAATCTTCAATGCTTTGCTAGGAATAGCTCCTAGTCCTTTATATGCTGCTAGGAATAGCTCCTAGTCTTTTATATGTTGCTGGGAATAGCTCCTAGTCTTTTATATATTGCTAGGAATGACTCCTAGCCTTTTACGATCCGCTAGGAATAGCTACTAGTCTTGTGATCTGCTAGGATTTCCGCCTAGTTTTCAATACCCTGCTAGGAATAGCTCCTAGTCTTCGTACTTGCCACCAAAAACAAATCTGCCTTTAAACCTTCACGTGTAGCCAGGATACGGACGGGTATCCTTTTATCGATTTGACTTGGCACGACTTCACTTTCACTTCTTCATATATGTTTCACTTCGTTGGCCTCGAATCTTCACTTTTTGATATTTCACTTGCACCTTGCTGGTCCAAGTGACACTTCGCTTATTTCCTTCACTTTCTAACTGAATCACTTCTGTGTCTCAGCCGTGTCTATTTACGCGTGGTGGGATTATGTACCGTTGCCAGTACTTTTCCGCGCGCCAATATTTGCCGCCCAAAACTTTCTGTCACTTTCTTTTGCCTTCGGCCTTCTCGGCCGATCCCGCAACGCAACTCTCCTGTTGCTATGCATGGTGAAATCACACATACGCCTTTCAGCTACAATCTTTGCTCTCTAACTTTTGCCAACATCCACCCTTATATACTCTTTAACAATGTTTAACTTATTCCTAATTTCCCGCCCTTTTGACATATGCTTAAATATACTGAATTTATAATTAAATCAACTTAATAACTATATCCCTCCCTTTATCTTTTGTTGTATCTATATATACATAATTAATGCTCTGCATTAATGTATCGCATTAACTTTTCCACATAACTAATATTAATGTTATGTTTATCCCATTCCATGAGTTACATAACATTATATAGCATTATATAGTACATTATGTATATCTATTTTATATATATATATATATATATATATAAATAGATATAAATATATATATTATCATTACATATTTAAATTTAGCGCCAATACCTCCAGCGCCTTTCAAACCTTTGCTTTGGACATGTTACACACCGCCTCTCTCGTTCTCCGTTACATGCCAACATTCCCGCTCCCAATCCACCCACATATGCGTAAGCCCGCTCACTTTGATGTTGCCGACAACCGAAAAGCAACCCCTCGCATCCCCCGCTAGTCTATACGCATGAGCCGACTCTCTAAGTCTCGTGCGTCGGTGGCTTACGCACGTGTTTTTTTTTTTTTTGTTTTTTTTTATTCGTTTATTTAAGGTAAATTTAAAAACTTAACAGATACAATTTTAAACTAAAGAGGACTAGACAATATAGGTGATAGAACAGAGTAAGAAATAAGGAACAATGATAAAGAGTGAGTGAAAGTGTGGTGCCATAGGAGGCCTGCGGGACTGACGGGGTTTTGTTGCGGACTATGGCGGGCTGTTTATGCCCCTCCTGTGTTACGTGCCCTTCCCAGAACATGAAGCTCCTTTACTGCGCTTGAAGCATAAGTGCAGACGGCTGACCAGTGCTTCTGCTTAGAGGTCATAAGTTTGACCAGATTTCTGGCTGTGACTTTTTCGCCCACCGCAGTTTCCATATTTGGCGCTCTACGTCGAACCTCGGGCATTGAAAGACTATGTGTTCCGAGTCCCCAATAACTCCGTTTAGGCACATAGTGCACTCAGGGCTGTTTTCATGGCCAAAGCGCTGCAAGTATGATCTGAAACATCCATGACCGCTTAGTATTTGTGTCAGCTCAAAAGTTACTTCACCATGACGCCTGCTTAACCATTCGCCTATATCAGGAATGAACCTATATGTCCACCTGCCTTTTGTAGAACTGTCCCATCGGGCCTGCCGCTTCTCTAAGCTAGCTCTTCTGGCTTCTTCCTTCACTGCTTTTTTTGCTGTTGGTGTCCACTCGCTGCTCTGTCTCTTGGAAAAAATGTCTGAGGCCTCCCGGGCTACAAGATCAATTGGCGCCATACCCGCTAGCACCAGTGCGGCGTCATCAGAAATAGTTCTGAAACCACGACAGACTCGCAGAGCGCCTAGTCGATAAGTGTCCTCTATGCTTTTTCTATATGTCTTGCTTTTCATCGCGTTTGCCCAAACCGGGCGCCGTACAGGATGGTCGACTTAAGCACGTTCATTAAAAGTAGACGTTGACCTTGTCTAGGACCTCTTGAACTTAGCAGGATGCGATTGAGGCTTCGTCCTAGTTCCGCTGCCTTGCTGTTAACGTTGGCCAAGTGCTCCTTAAATCAGAGGCGGGTATCTAGCATTACCCCTAGATATCGGATGCATCTTAATTTAATTCATGAATCTAGCACAATTTCGGCAGATTCAACTGCTTTTCGGCTGCTAATTAGGACAATCTCTGTTTTCTGATCTGCTACCTCGAGTCCTGCGTTGCAGAGCCATTGCTTGATTATGCCCACAGATGCCACCGTCTTCGCTTCCGCATCGTGGAGATGCTTTGCCACCACCACAAGTGCAACGTCGTCAGCAAAGCCGATTATTTTTGTGTCGGGCGGAAGCTGTAGCCGCAGAATGCCGTCATACATAACATTCCATAGGAGGGGGCCAAGTACTGCCCCCCTCCTTGTACTTTGTGAGTACGAGTACCGTTCTGGGTATTGTATCGAAGGATTCGCTTTCTAAAGTAATCTTCAACCATATGAACAAGATGTTCTGGGACTTGGTACCTATGTAGGGGGTCAAGTATACGAGTCCAGTTGGCTGTGTTAAATGCGTTTTTGACATCTAGCGTAGTGATCAGGCAGTACTTTTTATTTCCTCCTTTCCAACGTTCGCCGTCAATGGCTTTAGCAGCAGTATCTACAACTATTTGTAGTGCATTGATTGTTGATTTACCTTTACGACAACCAAATTGCATTGGAGACAGGTCTTCTGCATGTTTGATAGTGGTCTCTAAGCGTGTGACTAGCAGCTTTTCCAGTATTTTTCCAAGCGAGTTTAAAAGACAAATGGGTCTATAAGCCGAAGGGTCTTCTGCAGGTATACTAGGTTTTGGTAGTAATACGAGGTCTTGAACTTTCCAGCAGCTGGGAAAGGAGCATTCAGAGATACACTTGCTGAATACCTCACCAAATTTATCCGCAGCAAGGCAAACAGCGAGTTTCAAAGCTTTGTTGTTTCTTTATTATCATTTATATTGGCAGCGGCTGTGATCACTTCTTCTTGGCTAACTTGCGCTTCCTCTGGAGAAATTTGTTTGAGGACTCTCCTTAAGGGTACCGATGAAGTATTCGGAAAGAGCGTTTCCACAATATTTTTGATTTGGGCCTCATCTGGGGTAGCAGGCTTATTTGCTTTAAGCTTTTTTGTTGCCATTTTGAAAGCTTTTCCCCAGATGTCGTTTTCCGCAGCATCACAAAGATCTAAAAAGCATTTATGTTTACTCTCTTTTATGGCATTCTTCAGATCAGGTCTCCTCTGTGAGTAATCCAGCTGATCCGTGGAGAAGATTTCCTTAGCTCGTGCTCTTTGATATCTTCTCCTAGTCTTAAGGCATTTTCTTCACAACTCCGCTATATCCTCATTCCACCAGTAAACTGAGTGTTGACGTCGACTGTGACTCCTGCTGATCTCCATACTGGCGTCGCAAGCTGCTGCCACTGCTTCCAAAATTTGCTTGGCATAGTTGTTCGCGTCACCCCTCAGGGGTGGGATAACGAGGGACGACCTAAAAGCAGATGGATTGAGAGTATCAATTTTATACATCCTGCATCTCTGCAGTCCCGTTGATCTTTGAGTTGGGCGATTGCCTATAGTGCAAATGATGGCAGAGTGATCGCTCGCTGTATAGCGCTTGCAAATTTCCCATTTGGTGGAAGAAATTAACTGCCGACTTGCAAATGTGACCGTATCCAGCTCTGTGAAAAGTGTGCCCGGATCCTATGTTAAGCACGGCGATGTCTAGAGCAGCGAAAGCCTCCATTAGAGCGCGGCCTCTTGTATTTGTTTGGCTACTGCCCCATTCCTCCGACCAGGCATTAAAATCGCCAGCGATTATAATTTTTCTCTTATCTCTTGCATCAGTGATCGAGTATCTGTTCGAATTCGCGAATATGTAAACTTGGCGCCAAGTAACAGCTATATATCCAAGTATCGCTGAATTTGACTCGCACAAAACCATTTGAAGCATACTACATTTGTGCAGGTGGTAAATTTCTGACACAGAGCCAAATTGCTGTCTTCCCAACGTTGTCACAGAACCATGTATTTCCTGCACGTCTTCTGTAGGGCTCGCTCAGAATCGCTATGTCAACATTTAGTTCTAGAACAGTTTGCTCCAGTACATCTTGCGCCGTTGCACAGTGGTTTAAATTGAGTTGTAATATCTTCATATTTGACTTTAATTTTTTCTCCGTTCTTCGCCTCTATTCACCAGTGGGCAGTTTCGACTGCCTGCGAAGTGTTTGGTGTCTGTGCGATTTTCAGCTGCACAATTGAAACAATTTGGCTCATTTTTACACTCAGCGGCTTTGTGGCATGTTTGTCCGCATTTTAGACACCAATTAGTGCGATCAATTATGCTAGTGCAATCGACTGCTACGTGTCCAAAATTAAGGCATTTGTAGCATCTCTTTTGCCCTTGCCTTTCTTTTATACGGCAGCTGGACCATCCAATTTTAAGTCTCTTTTTCTGGAGGAGCATCAATGCGGTTTCCCTCGGTATGCTTAGAATTGCCATCTGTGTGTCGCCATACGTCGGGCGGAGGCTCTTGATGTTCACCTAATTAGATTTGTTTTCCAACTCAGTTTTGATAGCCGCACGTATATCTGAGACAGTGGCTAGGCAGTCGAGGTCTCGCACCTCAAGCCAGGTTTCGTCGCCAATTGCTCTGACGTTCGCCAGTTAACCCAAAACTTGGCTGATCTCGTTCTTGAGTATTTGGCTGCTGCCTCCGCCATTGACGCTTAGTTCCAGCAGAAGTTCACCTTTGGCTGTTTTTCTGGCACGCTTGACCTTCGCTCTAACTCCATTTAATTTGCCATCATCTCTTCTTGTAACCATGCCAAATATCTGGGCGTAAGACAGGCCCTCTTGCGCCTTAATTAGGATGGCTTACGATCGGCCTTTTCGCTCTCTCTGCTTTATTTGACGTTTGTTTGTCACCTTTTGCCACTTGGGCGCAGCTTCGCACGGAATCCCTGTCGGTTCAGAATTATGCTGAGAGTCGGAACTTCTTTGATTTAATTGGGCTGTATACGACGTCTTAGAATGAGCACCATTTCGTGGCCGCTTAGCTGGTGTTTTCCGCTGTGCTGCCTCCTCTTCTCTATGCCGTTTGGGAGTATCGCAAAGGTTAACACTGTCTGCAATGGTTTTCGCGTTGGGGTTACCTTTAGTTTTAACCTCTGGAGTGGTCTACGTCGCTGTGCTACTATTATTCTTAGCTTTTGGGATGTCACCCGCCAGCAGTTTAAGAGAAAGCATTTCATGAAGCTCCTTCGTGCGACCAATAGCCTGTTTGGTGCTCATGTTAATGTGATGCACCGGTGGTTTGCCATCTTCTTTCTGATTAAAGGTATTCGCCATTTCAAGTATTAGTCTGCCCAGATCATCTAATTCAGTGATTTCCCTATCAAAGGGACATTTTGAAGCTCCTTGCGCTTCCTCCGGGCTCTCTCTATCAGCTGGTTTTGTTGACACCATCGGGGACTCTCTCAGCCTCGAGCACCTGCCAAAGATCGCCTCCTCTGTTGCTTTTTCGGCATCCGCACCATCAAGACGGTATCGTGCGTCGGTGGCTTACACACGTGTTTTTTTTTTTTTTTGTTTTTTTTTATTCGTTTATTTAAGGTAAATTTAAAAACTTAACAGAAACAATTTTAAATAAAAGAGGACTAGACAATATAGGTGATAGAACAGAGTAAGAAATAAGGAACAATGATAGAGAGTGAGTGAAAGTGTGGTGCCATAGGAGACCTGCGGGACTGACGGGGGTTATTGCTTCGCAGGATTATGGCGGGCTGTTTATGCCCCTCCTGTATTACGTGCCCTTTCCAGAACACGAAGCTCCTTTACTACGCTTGAAGCATAAGTGCAGACGGCTAACCAGTGCTTCTGCTTGGAGGTCATAAGTTTGACCAGATTTTTGGCTGTGACTTTTTCGCCCACCGCAGTTTCCATATCTGGCGCTCTACGTCGAACCTCGGGCATTGAAAGACTATGTGTTCCGAGTCCTCTATAACTCCGTTTAGGCACATAGTGCACTCAGGGCTGATTTCATGGCCAAAGCGCTGCAAGTATGATCTGAAACATCCATGACCGCTTAGTATTTGTGTCAGCTCAAAAGTTACTTCACCATGACGCCTGCTTAACCATTCGCCTATATCAGGAATGAACCTATATGTCCACCTGCCTTTTGTAGAACTGTCCCATCGGGCCTGCCGCTTCTCTAAGCTAGCTCTTCTGGCTTCTTCCTTCGCTGCTTTTTTTTGCTGTTGGTGTCCACTCGTTGCTCTGTCTCTTGGAAAAAATGTCTGAGGCCTCCCGGGCTACAAGATCAATTGGCGCCATACCCGCTAGCACCAGTGCGGCGTCATGAGAAATAGTTCTGAAACCACGACAGACTCGCAGAGCGCCTAGCCGATAAGTGGCCTCTATGCCTTTTCTATATGTCTTGCTTTTCATCGCGTTTGCCCAAACCGGGGCGTCGTACAGGATGGTCGACTTAAGCACGTTCATTAAAAGTAGACGTTGACCTTGTCTAGGACCTCTTGAATTTAGCAGGATGCGATTGAGGCTTCGTCCTAGTTCCGCTGCCTTGCTGTTAACGTTGGCCAAGTGCTCCTTAAATCAGAGGCGGGTATCTAGCATTACCCCTAGATATCGGATGCACATGAATCTAGCACAATTTCGGCAGATTCAACTGCTTTTCGGCTGCTAATTAGGACAATCTCTGTTTTCTGATCTGCTACCTCGAGTCCTGCGTTGCAGAGCCATTGCTTGATTATGCCCACAGATGCCACCGTCTTCGCTTCCGCATCGTGGAGATGCTTTGCCACCACCACAAGTGCAACGTCGTCAGCAAAGCCGATTATTTTTGTGTCGGGCGGAAGCTGTAGCCGCAGAATGCCGTCATACATAACATTCCATAGGAGGGGGCCAAGTACTTGTACTTTCTGAGTACGAGTACCGTTCTGGGTATTGTATCGAAGGATTCGCTTTCTAAAGTAATCTTCAACCATATGAACAAGATGTTCTGGGACTTGGTACCTATGTAGGGGGTCAAGTATACGAGTCCAGTTGGCTGAGTTAAATGCGTTTTTGACATCTACCGTAGTTATCAGGCAGTACTTTTTATTTCCTCCTTTCCAACGTTGGCCGTCAATGGCTTTAGCAGCAGTATCTACAACTATTTGTAGTGCATCGATTGTTGATTTACCTTTACGACAACCAAATTGCATTGGAGACAGGTCTTCTGCATGTTTGATAGTGGTCTCTAAGCGTGTGACTAGCAGCTTTTCCAGTATTTTTCCAAGCGAGTTTAAAAGACAAATGGGTCTATAAGCCGAAGGGTCTTCTGCAGGTATACTAGGTTTTGGTAGTAATACGAGGTCTTGAACTTTCTAGCAGCTGGGAAAGGAGCATTCAGAGATACACTTGCTGAATACCTCACCAAATTTATCCGCAGCAAGGCAAACAGCGAGTTTCAAAGCTTTGTTTATTATCATTTATATTTGCAGCGGCTGTGATCACTTCTTCTTGGCTAACTTGCGCTTCCTCTGGAGAAATTTGTTTGAGGACTCTCCTTAAGGGTACCGATGAAGTATTCGGAAAGAGCGTTTCCACAATATTTTTGATCTGGGCCTTGTCTGGGGTAGCAGGCTTATTTGCTTTAAGCTTTTTTGTTGCCATTTTGAAAGCTTTTCCCCAGATGTCGTTATCCGCAGCATCACAAAGATCTAAAAAGCATTTATGTTTACTCTCTTTTATGGCATTCTTCAGATCAGGTCTCCTCTGTGAGTAATCCAGCTGAAGCGTGGAGAAGATTTCCTTACCTCGTGCTCTTTGATATCTTCTCCTAGTCTTAAGGCATTTTCTTCACAACTCCGCTATTTCCTCATTCCACCAGTAAACTGAGTGTTGACGTCGACTGTGACTTCTGCTGATCTCCATACTGGCGTCGCAAGCTGCTGCCACTGCTTCCGAAATGTGCTTGGCATAGTTGTTCGCGTCACCCCTCAGGGGTGGGATAACGAGGGACGACCTAAAAGCAGATGGATTGAGAGTATCAATTTTATACAGCCTGCATCTCTGCAGTCCCGTTGATCTTTGAGTTGGGCGATTGCCTATAGTGCAAATGATGGCAGAGTGATCGCTCGCTGTATAGCGCTTGCAAATTTCCCATTTGGTGGAAGAAATTAACTGCCGACTTGCAAATGTGACCGTATCCAGCTCTGTGAAAAGTGTGCCCGGATCCTATGTTAAGCACGGCGATGTCTAGAGCAGCGAAAGCCTCCATTAGAGCGCGGCCTCTTGTATTTGTTTGGCTACTGCCCCATTCCTCCGACCAGGCATTAAAATCGACAGCGATTATAATTTTTCTCTTATCTCTTGCATCAGTGGCCAGTTGATCGAGTATCTGTTCGAATTCGCGAATATGTAAACTTGGCGCCAAGTAACAGCTATATATCCAAGTATCGCTGAATTTGACTCGCACAAAACCATTTGAAGCATACTGCATTTGTGCAGGTGGTAAATTTCTGACACAGAGCCAAATTGCTGTCTTCCCAACGTTGTCACAGAACCATGTATTTCCTGCACGTCTTCTGTAGGGCTCGCTCAGAATCGCTATGTCAACATTTAGTTCTAGAACAGTTGCTCCAGTACATCTTGCGCCGTTGCACAGTGGTTTAAATTGAGTTGTAATATCTTCATATTTGACTTTAATTTTTTCTCCGTTCTTCGTCTCTATTCACCAGTGGGCAGTTTCGACTGCCTGCGAAGTGTTTGGTGTCTGTGCGATTTTCAGCTGCACAATTGAAACAATTTGGTTCATTTTTACACTCAGCGGCTTTGTGGCATGTTTGTCCGCATTTTAGACACCAATTAGTGCGATCAATTATGCTAGTGCAATCGACTGCTACGTGTCCAAAATTAAGGCATTTGTAGCATCTCTTTTGCCCTTGCCTTTCTTTTATACGGCAGCTGGACCATCCAATTTTAAGTCTCTTTTTCTGGAGGAGCATCAATGCGGTTTCCCTCGGTATGCTTAGAATTGCCATCTGTGTGTCGCCATACGTCGGGCGGAGGCTCTTGATGTTCACCTGATTAGATTTGTTTTCCAACTCAGTTTTGATAGCCGCACGTATATCTGAGACAGTGGCTAGGCAGTCGAGGTCTCGCACCTCAAGCCAGGTTTCGTCGCCAATTGCTCTGACGTTCGCCAGTTAACCCAAAACTTGGCTGATCTCGTTCTTGAGTATTTGGCTGCTGCCTCCGCCATTGACGCTTAGTTCCAGCAGAAGTTCACCTTTGGCTGTTTTTCTGGCACGCTTGACCTTCGCTCTAACTCCATTTAATTTGCCATCATCTCTTCTTGTAACCATGCCAAATATCTGGGCGTAAGACAGGCCCTCTTGCGCCTTAATTAGGATGGCTTACGATCGGCCTTTTCGCTCTCTCTGCTTTATTTGACGTTTGTTTGTCACCTTTTGCCACTTGGGCGCAGCTTCGCACGGAATCCCTGTCGGTTCAGAATTATGCTGAGAGTCGGAAATTCGTTGCTTTAATTGGGCTGTATACGACGTCTTAGAATGAGCACCATTTCGTGGCCGCTTAGCTGGTGTTTTCCGCTGTGCTGCCTCCTCTTCTCTATGCCGTTTGGGAGTATCGCAAAGGTTAACGCTGTCTGCAATGGTTTTCGCGTTGGGGTTACCTTTAGTTTTAACCTCTGGAGTGGTCTACGTCGCTGTGCTACTATTATTCTTAGCTTTTGGGATGTCACCCGCCAGCAGTTTAAGAGAAAGCATTTCATGAAGCTCCTTCATGCGACCAATAGCCTGTTTGGTGCTCATGCTAATGTGGTGCACCGGTGGTTTGCCATCTTCTTTCTGATTAAAGGTATTCGCCATTTCAAGTATTAGTCTGCCCAGATCATCTAATTCAGGGATTTCCCTATCAAAGGGACATTTTGAAGCTCCTTGCGCTTCCTCCGGGCTCTCTCTATCAGCTGGTTTTGTTGACACCATCGGGGACTCTCTCAGCCTCGAGCACCTGCCAAAGATCGCCTCCTCTGTTGCTTTTTCGGCATCCGCACCATCAAGACGGTATAGTGCGTCGGTGGCTTACACACGTGTTTTTTTTTTTTTTTGTTTTTTTTTATTCGTTTATTTAAGGTAAATTTAAAAACTTAACAGAAACAGTTTTAAATTAAAGAGGACTAGACAATATAGGTGATAGAACAGAGTAAGAAATAAGGAACAATGATAGAGAGTGAGTGAAAGTGTGGTGCCATAGGAGACCTGCGGGACTGACGGGGGTTATTGCTTCGCAGGATTATGGCGGGCTGTTTATGCCCCTCCTGTATTACGTGCCCTTTCCAGAACACGAAGCTCCTTTACTATGCTTGAAGCATAAGTGCAGACGGCTGACCAGTGCTTCTGCTTGGAGGTCATAAGTTTGACCAGATTTTTGGCTGTGACTTTTTCGCCCACCGCAGTTTCCATATTTGCCGCTCTACGTCGAACCTCGGGCATTGAAAGACTATGTGTTCCGAGTCCTCTATAACTCCGTTTAGGCACATAGTGCACTCAGGGCTGTTTTCATGGCCAAAGCGCTGCAAGTATGATCTGAAACATCCATGACCCCTTAGTATTTGTGTCAGCTCAAAAGTTACTTCACCATGACGCCTGCTTAACCATTCGCCTATATCAGGAATGAACCTATTGTCCACCTGCCTTTTGTAGAACTGTCCCATCGGGCCTGCCGCTTCTCTAAGCTAGCTCTTCTGGCTTCTTCCTTCGCCGTTTTTTTTGCTGTTGGTGTCCACTCGTTGCTCTGTCTCTTGGAAAAAATGTCTGAGGCCTCCCGGGCTACAAGATCAATTGGCGCCATACCCGCTAGCACCAGTGCGGCGTCATCAGAAATAGTTCTGAAACCACGACAGACTCGCAGAGCGCCTAGCCGATAAGTGGCCTCTATGCCTTTTCTATATGTCTTGCTTTTCATCGCGTTTGCCCAAACCGCGGCGCCGTACACGATGGTCGTCTTAAGCACGTTCATTAAAAGTAGACGTTGACCTTGTCTAGGACCTCTTGAATTTAGCAGGATGCGATTGAGGCTTCGTCCTAGTTCCGCTGCCTTGCTGTTAACGTTGGCCAAGTGCTCCTTAAATCAGAGGCGGGTATCTAGCATTACCCCTAGATATCGGATGCACATGAATCTAGCACAATTTCGGCAGATTCAACTGCTTTTCGGCTGCTAATTAGGACAATCTCTGTTTTCTGATCTGCTACCTCGAGTCCTGCGTTGCAGAGCCATTGCTTGATTATGCCCACAGATGCCACCGTCTTCGCTTCCGCATCGTGGAGATGCTTTGCCACCACCACAAGTGCAACGTCGTCAGCAAAGCCGATTATTTTTGTGTCGGGCGGAAGCTGTAGCCGCAGAATGCCGTCATACATAACATTCCATAGGAGGGGGCCAAGTACTTGTACTTTGTGAGTACGAGTACCGTTCTGGGTATTGTATCGAAGGATTCGCTTTCTAAAGTAATCTTCAACCATATGAACAAGATGTTCTGGGACTTGGTACCTATGTAGGGGGTCAAGTATACGAGTCCAGTTGGCTGAGTTAAATGCGTTTTTGATATCTACCGTAGTGATCAGGCAGTACTTTTTTATTTCCTCCTTTCCAATGTTGGCCGTCAATGGCTTTAGCAGCAGTATCTACAACTATTTGTAGTGCATCGATTGTTGATTTACCTTTACGACAACCAAATTGCATTGGAGACAGGTCTTCTGCATGTTTGATAGTGGTCTCTAAGCGTGTGACTAGCAGCTTTTCCAGTATTTTTCCAAGCGAGTTTAAAAGACAAATGGGTCTATAAGCCGAAGGGTCTTCTGCAGGTATACTAGGTTTTGGTAGTAATACGAGGTCTTGAACTTTCTAGCAGCTGGGAAAGGAGCATTCAGAGATACACTTGCTGAATACCTCACCAAATTTATCCGCAGCAAGGCAAACAGCGAGTTTCAAAGCTTTGTTTATTATCATTTATATTTGCAGCGGCTGTGATCACTTCCTCTTGGCTAACTTGCGCTTCCTCTGGAGAAATTTGTTTGAGGACTCTCCTTAAGGGTACCGATGAAGTATTCGGAAAGAGCGTTTCCACAATATTTTTTATCTGGGCCTCGTCTGGGGTAGCAGGCTTATTTGCTTTAAGCTTTTTGTTGCCATTTTGAAAGCTTTTCCCCAGATGTCGTTTTCCACAGCATCACAAAGGTCTAAAAAGCATTTATGTTTACTCTCTTTTATGGCATTCTTCAGTTCAGGTCTCCTCTGTGAGTAATCCAGCTGAAGCGTGGAGAAGATTTCCTTACCTCGTGCTCTTTGATATCTTCTCCTAGTCTTAAGGCATTTTCTTCACAACTCCGCTATATCCTCATTCCACCAGTAAACTGAGTGTTGACGTCGACTGTGACTTCTGCTGATCTCCATACTGGCGTCGCAAGCTGCTGCCACTGCTTCCGAAATGTGCTTGGCATAGTTGTTCGCGTCACCCCTCAGGGGTGGGATAACGAGGGACGACCTAAAAGCAGATGGATTGAGAGTATCAATTTTATACAGCCTGCATCTCTGCAGTCCCGTTGATCTTTGAGTTGGGCGATTGCCTATAGTGCAAATGATGGCAGAGTGATCGCTCGCTGTATAGCGCTTGCAAATTTCCCATTTGGTGGAAGAAATTAACTGCCGACTTGCAAATGTGACCGTATCCAGCTCTGTGAAAAGTGTGCCCGGATCCTATGTTAAGCACGGCGATGTCTAGAGCAGCGAAAGCCTCCATTAGAGCGCGGCCTCTTGTATTTGTTTGGCTACTGCCCCATTCCTCCGACCAGGCATTAAAATCGACAGCGATTATAATTTTTCTCTTATCTCTTGCATCAGTGGCCAGTTGATCGAGTATCTGTTCGAATTCGCGAATATGTAAACTTGGCGCCAAGTAACAGCTATATATCCAAGTATCGCTGAATTTGACTCGCACAAAACCATTTGAAGCATACTGCATTTGTGCAGGTGGTAAATTTCTGACACAGAGCCAAATTGCTGTCTTCCCAACGTTGTCACAGAACCATGTATTTCCTGCACGTCTTCTGTAGGGCTCGCTTAGAATCGCTATGTCAACATTTAGTTCTAGAACAGTTTGCTCCAGTACATCTTGCGCCGTTGCACAGTGGATTAAATTGAGTTGTAATATCTTCATATTTGACTTTAATTTTTTCTCCGTTCTTCGCCTCTATTCACCAGTGGGCAGTTTCGACTGCCTGCGAAGTGTTTGGTGTCTGTGCGATTTTCAGCTGCACAATTGAAACAATTTGGCTCATTTTTACACTCAGCGGCTTTGTGGCATGTTTGTCCGCATTTTAGACACGAATTAGTGCGATCAATTATGCTAGTGCAATCGACTGCTACGTGTCCAAAATTAAGGCATTTGTAGCATCTCTTTTGCCCTTGCCTTTCTTTTATACGGCAGCTGGACCATCCAATTTTAAGTCTCTTTTTCTGGAGGAGCATCAATGCGGTTTCCCTCGGTATGCTTAGAATTGCCATCTGTGTGTCGCCATACGTCGGGCGGAGGCTCTTGATGTTCACCTGATTAGATTTGTTTTCCAACTCAGTTTTGATAGCCGCACGTATATCTGAGACAGTGGCTAGGCAGTCGAGGTCTCGCACCTCAAGCCCGGTTTCGTCGCCAATTGCTCTGACGTTCGCCAGTTAACCCAAAACTTGGCTGATCTCGTTCTTGAGTATTTGGCTGCTGCCTCCGCCATTGACGCTTAGTTCCAGCAGAAGTTCACCTTTGGCTGTTTTTCTGGCACGCTTGACCTTCGCTCTAACTCCATTTAATTTGCCATCATCTCTTCTTGTAACCATGCCAAATATCTGGGCGTAAGACAGGCCCTCTTGCGCCTTAATTAGGATGGCTTACGATCGGCCTTTTCGCTCTCTCTGCTTTATTTGACGTTTGTTTGTCACCTTTTGCCACTTGGGCGCAGCTTCGCACGGAATCCCTGTCGGTTCAGAATTATGCTGAGAGTCGGAAATTCGTTGCTTTAATTGGGCTGTATACGACGTCTTAGAATGAGCACCATTTCGTGGCCGCTTAGCTGGTGTTTTCCGCTGTGCTGCCTCCTCTTCTCTATGCCGTTTGGGAGTATCGCAAAGGTTAACGCTGTCTGCAATGGTTTTCGCGTTGGGGTTACCTTTAGTTTTAACCTCTGGAGTGGTCTACGTCGCTGTGCTACTATTATTCTTAGCTTTTGGGATGTCACCCGCCAGCAGTTTAAGAGAAAGCATTTCATGAAGCTCCTTCATGCGACCAATAGCCTGTTTGGTGCTCATGTTAATGTGGTGCACCGGTGGTTTGCCATCTTCTTTCTGATTAAAGGTATTCGCCATTTCAAGTATTAGTCTGCCCAGATCATCTAATTCAGGGATTTCCCTATCAAAGGGACATTTTGAAGCTCCTTGCGCTTCCTCCGGGCTCTCTCTATCAGCTGGTTTTGTTGACACCATCGGGGACTCTCTCAGCCTCGAGCACCTGCCAAAGATCGCCTCCTCTGTTGCTTTTTCGGCATCCGCACCATCAAGACGGTATAGTGCGTCGGTGGCTTACACACGTGTTTTTTTTTTTTTTTGTTTTTTTTTATTCGTTTATTTAAGGTAAATTTAAAAACTTAACAGAAACAATTTTAAATAAAAGAGGACTAGACAATATAGGTGATAGAACAGAGTAAGCAATAAGGAACAATGATAGAGAGTGAGTGAAAGTGTGGTGCCATAGGAGACCTGCGGGACTGACGGGGGTTATTGCTTCGCAGGATTATGGCGGGCTGTTTATGCCCCTCCTGTATTACGTGCCCTTTCCAGAACACGAAGCTCCTTTACTATGCTTGAAGCATAAGTGCAGACGGCTGACCAGTGCTTCTGCTTGGAGGTCATAAGTTTGACCAGATTTTTGGCTGTGACTTTTTCGCCCACCGCAGTTTCCATATTTGCCGCTCTACGTCGAACCTCGGGCATTGAAAGACTATGTGTTCCGAGTCCTCTATAACTCCGTTTAGGCACATAGTGCACTCAGGGCTGTTTTCATGGCCAAAGCGCTGTAAGTATGATCTGAAACATCCATGACCCCTTAGTATTTGTGTCAGCTCAAAAGTTACTTCACCATGACGTCTGCTTAACCATTCGCCTATATCAGGAATGAACCTATTGTCCACCTGCCTTTTGTAGAACTGTCCCATCGGGCCTGCCGCTTCTCTAAGCTAGCTCTTCTGGCTTCTTCCTTCGCTGCTTTTTTTGCTGTTGGTGTCCACTCGTTGCTCTGTCTCTTGGAAAAAATGTCTGAGGCCTCCCGGGCCACAAGATCAATTGGCGCCATACCCGCTAGCACCAGTGCGGCGTCATCAGAAATAGTTCTGAAACCACGACAGACTCGCAGAGCGCCTAGCCGATAAGTGGCCTCTATGCCTTTTCTATATGTCTTGCTTTTCATCGCGTTTGCCCAAACCGGGGCGTCGTACAGGATGGTCGACTTAAGCACGTTCATTAAAAGTAGACGTTGACCTTGTCTAGGACCTCTTGAATTTAGCAGGATGCGATTGAGGCTTCGTCCTAGTTCCGCTGCCTTGCTGTTAACGTTGGCCAAGTGCTCCTTAAATCAGAGGCGGGTATCTAGCATTACCCCTAGATATCGGATGCACATGAATCTAGCACAATTTCGGCAGATTCAACTGCTTTTCGGCTGCTAATTAGGACAATCTCTGTTTTCTGATCTGCTACCTCGAGTCCTGCGTTGCAGAGCCATTGCTTGATTATGCCCACAGATGCCACCGTCTTCGCTTCCGCATTGTGGAGATGCTTTGCCACCACCACAAGTGCAACGTCGTCAGCAAAGCCGATTATTTTTGTGTCGGGCGGAAGCTGTAGCCGCAGAATGCCGTCATACATAACATTCCATAGGAGGGGGCCAAGTACTTGTACTTTGTGAGTACGAGTACCGTTCTGGGTATTGTATCGAAGGATTCGCTTTCTAAAGTAATCTTCAACCATATGAACAAGATGTTCTGGGACTTGGTACCTATGTAGGGGGTCAAGTATACGAGTCCAGTTGGCTGTGTTAAATGCGTTTTTGACATCTAGCGTAGTGATCAGGCAGTACTTTTTATTTCCTCCTTTCCAACGTTGGCCGTCAATGGCTTTAGCAGCAGTATCTACAACTATTTGTAGTGCATCGATTGTTGATTTACCTTTACGACAACCAAATTGCATTGGAGACAGGTCTTCTGCATGTTTGATAGTGGTCTCTAAGCGTGTGACTAGCAGCTTTTCCAGTATTTTTCCAAGCGAGTTTAAAAGACAAATGGGTCTATAAGCCGAAGGGTCTTCTGCAGGTATACTAGGTTTTGGTAGTAATACGAGGTCTTGAACTTTCTAGCAGCTGGGAAAGGAGCAATCAGAGATACACTTGCTGAATACCTCACCAAATTTATCCGCAGCAAGGCAAACAGCGAGTTTCAAAGCTTTGTTTATTATCATTTATATTTGCAGCGGCTGTGATCACTTCTTCTTGGCTAACTTGCGCTTCCTCTGGATAAATTTGTTTGAGTCCTCTCCTTAAGGGTACCGATGAAGTATTCGGAAAGAGCGTTTCCACAATATTTTTGATCTGGGCCTCGTCTGGGGTAGCAGGCTTATTTGCTTAAGGCTTTTTTGTTGCCATTTTGAAAGCTTTTCCCCAGATGTCGTTATCCGCAGCATCACATAGATCTAAAAAGCATTTATGTTTACTCTCTTTTATGGCATTCTTTAGATCAGGTCTCCTCTGTGAGTAATCCAGCTGAAGCGTGGAGAAGATTTCCTTACCTCGTGCTCTTTGATATCTTCTCCTAGTCTTAAGGCATTTTCTTCACAACTCCGCTATATCCTCATTCCACCAGTAAACTGAGTGTTGACGTCGACTGTGACTTCTGCTGATCTCCATACTGGCGTCGCAAGCTGCTGCCACTGCTTCCGAAATGTGCTTGGCTTGGGCGATTGCCTATAGTGCAAATGATGGCAGAGTGATCGCTCGCTGTATAGCGCTTGCAAATTTCCCATTTGGTGGAAGAAATTAACTGCCGACTTGCAAATGTGACCGTATCCAGCTCTGTGAAAAGTGTGCCCGGATCCTATGTTAAGCACGGCGATGTCTAGAGCAGCGAAAGCCTCCATTAGAGCGCGGCCTCTTGTATTTGTTTGGCTACTGCCCCATTCCTCCGACCAGGCATTAAAATCGACAGCGATTATAATTTTTCTCTTATCTCTTGCATCAGTGGCCAGTTGATCGAGTATCTGTTCGAATTCGCGAATATGTAAACTTGGCGCCAAGTAACAGCTATATATCCAAGTATCGCTGAATTTGACTCGCACAAAACCATTTGAAGCATACTGCATTTGTGCAGGTGGTAAATTTCTGACACAGAGCCAAATTGCTGTCTTCCCAACGTTGTCACAGAACCATGTATTTCCTGCACGTCTTCTGTAGGGCTCGCTCCAGAATCGCTATGTCAACATTTAGTTCTAGAACAGTTGCTCCAGTACATCTTGCGCCGTTGCACAGTGGTTTAAATTGAGTTGTAATATCTTCATATTTGACTTTAATTTTTTCTCCGTTCTTCGCCTCTATTCACCAGTGGGCAGTTTCGACTGCCTGCGAAGTGTTTGGTGTCTGTGCGATTTTCAGCTGCACAATTGAAACAATTTGGCTCATTTTTACACTCAGCGGCTTTGTGGCATGTTTGTCCGCATTTTAGACACCAATTAGTGCGATCAATTATGCTAGTGCAATCGACTGCTACGTGTCCAAAATTAAGGCATTTGTAGCATCTCTTTTGCCCTTGCCTTTCTTTTATACGGCAGCTGGACCATCCAATTTTAAGTCTCTTTTTTCTGGAGGAGCATCAATGCGGTTTCCCTCGGTATGCTTAGAATTGCCATCTGTGTGTCGCCATACGTCGGGCGGAGGCTCTTGATGTTCACCTGATTAGATTTGTTTTCCAACTCAGTTTTGATAGCCGCACGTATATCTGAGACAGTGGCTAGGCAGTCGAGGTCTCGCACCTCAAGCCAGGTTTCGTCGCCAATTGCTCTGACGTTCGCCAGTTAACCCAAAACTTGGCTGATCTCGTTCTTGAGTATTTGGCTGCTGCCTCCGCCATTGACGCTTAGTTCCAGCAGAAGTTCACCTTTGGCTGTTTTTCTGGCACGCTTGACCTTCGCTCTAACTCCATTTAATTTGCCATCATCTCTTCTTGTAACCATGCCAAATATCTGGGCGTAAGACAGGCCCTCTTGCGCCTTAATTAGGATGGCTTACGATCGGCCTTTTTCGCTCTCTCTGCTTTATTTGACGTTTGTTTGTCACCTTTTGCCACGGAATCCCTGTCGGTTCAGAATTATGCTGAGAGTCGGAAATTCGTTGCTTTAATTGGGCTGTATACGACGTCTTAGAATGAGCACCATTTCGTGGCCGCTTAGCTGGTGTTTTCCGCTGTGCTGCTTCCTCTTCTCTATGCCGTTTGGGAGTATCGCAAAGGTTAACGCTGTCTGCAATGGTTTTCGCGTTGGGGTTACCTTTAGTTTTAACCTCTGGAGTGGTCTACGTCGCTGTGCTACTATTATTCTTAGCTTTTGGGATGTCACCCGCCAGCAGTTTAAGAGAAAGCATTTCATGAAGCTCCTTCATGCGACCAATAGCCTGTTTGGTGCTCATGTTAATGTGGTGCACCGGTGGTTTGCCATCTTCTTTCTGATTAAAGGTATTCGCCATTTCAAGTATTAGTCTGCCCAGATCATCTAATTCAGGGATTTCCCTATCAAAGGGACATTTTGAAGCTCCTTGCGCTTCCTCCGGGCTCTCTCTATCAGCTGGTTTTGTTGACACCATCGGGGACTCTCTCAGCCTCGAGCACCTGCCAAAGATCGCCTCCTCTGTTGCTTTTTCGGCATCCGCACCATCAAGACGGTATAGTGCGTCGGTGGCTTACACACGTGTTTTTTTTTTTTTTTTTTTTTTTTATTCGTTTATTTAAGGTAAATTTAAAAACTTAACAGAAACAATTTTAAATAAAAGAGGACTAGACAATATAGGTGATAGAACAGAGTAAGCAATAAGGAACAATGATAGAGAGTGAGTGAAAGTGTGGTGCCATAGGAGACCTGCGGGACTGACGGGGGTTATTGCTTCGCAGGATTATGGCGGGCTGTTTATGCCCCTCCTGTATTACGTGCCCTTTCCAGAACACGAAGCTCTTTTACTATGCTTGAAGCATAAGTGCAGACGGTTGACCAGTGCTTCTGCTTGGAGGTCATAAGTTTGACCAGATTTTTGGCTGTGACTTTTTCGCCCACCGCAGTTTCCATATTTGCCGCTCTACGTCGAACCTCGGGCATTGAAAGACTATGTGTTCCGAGTCCTCTATAACTCCGTTTAGGCACATAGTGCACTCAGGGCTGTTTTCATGGCCAAAGCGCTGCAAGTATGATCTGAAACATCCATGACCCCTTAGTATTTGTGTCAGCTCAAAAGTTACTTCACCATGACGCCTGCTTAACCATTCGCCTATATCAGGAATGAACCTATTGTCCACCTGCCTTTTGTAGAACTGTCCCATCGGGCCTGCCGCTTCTCTAAGCTAGCTCTTCTGGCTTCTTCCTTCGCTGCTTTTTTTGCTGTTGGTGTCCACTCGTTGCTCTGTCTCTTGGAAAAAATGTCTGAGGCCTCCCGGGCTACAAGATCAATTGGCGCCATACCCGCTAGCACCAGTGCGGCGTCATCAGAAATAGTTCTGAAACCACGACAGACTCGCAGAGCGCCTAGCCGATAAGTGGCCTCTATGCCTTTTCTATATGTCTTGCTTTTCATCGCGTTTGCCCAAACCGGGGCGTCGTACAGGATGGTCGACTTAAGCACGTTCATTAAAAGTAGACGTTGACCTTGTCTAGGACCTCTTGAATTTAGCAGGATGCGATTGAGGCTTCGTCCTAGTTCCGCTGCCTTGCTGTTAACGTTGGCCAAGTGCTCCTTAAATCAGAGGCGGGTATCTAGCATTACCCCTAGATATCGGATGCACATGAATCTAGCACAATTTCGGCAGATTCAACTGCTTTTCGGCTGCTAATTAGGACAATCTCTGTTTTCTGATCTGCTACCTCGAGTCCTGCGTTGCAGAGCCATTGCTTGATTATGCCCACAGATGCCACCGTCTTCGCTTCCGCATTGTGGAGATGCTTTGCCACCACCACAAGTGCAACGTCGTCAGCAAAGCCGATTATTTTTGTGTCGGGCGGAAGCTGTAGCCGCAGAATGCCGTCATACATAACATTCCATAGGAGGGGGCCAAGTACTTGTACTTTGTGAGTACGAGTACCGTTCTGGGTATTGTATCGAAGGATTCGCTTTCTAAAGTAATCTTCAACCATATGAACAAGATGTTCTGGGACTTGGTACCTATGTAGGGGGTCAAGTATACGAGTCCAGTTGGCTGTGTTAAATGCGTTTTTGACATCTAGCGTAGTGATCAGGCAGTACTTTTTATTTCCTCCTTTCCAACGTTGGCCGTCAATGGCTTTAGCAGCAGTATCTACAACTATTTGTAGTGCATCGATTGTTGATTTACCTTTACGACAACCAAATTGCATTGGAGACAGGTCTTCTGCATGTTTGATAGTGGTCTCTAAGCGTGTGACTAGCAGCTTTTCCAGTATTTTTCCAAGCGAGTTTAAAAGACAAATGGGTCTATAAGCCGAAGGGTCTTCTGCAGGTATACTAGGTTTTGGTAGTAATACGAGGTCTTGAACTTTCTAGCAGCTGGGAAAGGAGCAATCAGAGATACACTTGCTGAATACCTCACCAAATTTATCCGCAGCAAGGCAAACAGCGAGTTTCAAAGCTTTGTTTATTATCATTTATATTTGCAGCGGCTGTGATCACTTCTTCTTGGCTAACTTGCGCTTCCTCTGGATAAATTTGTTTGAGTCCTCTCCTTAAGGGTACCGATGAAGTATTCGGAAAGAGCGTTTCCACAATATTTTTGATCTGGGCCTCGTCTGGGGTAGCAGGCTTATTTGCTTAAGGCTTTTTTGTTGCCATTTTGAAAGCTTTTCCCCAGATGTCGTTATCCGCAGCATCACATAGATCTAAAAAGCATTTATGTTTACTCTCTTTTATGGCATTCTTTAGATCAGGTCTCCTCTGTGAGTAATCCAGCTGAAGCGTGGAGAAGATTTCCTTACCTCGTGCTCTTTGATATCTTCTCCTAGTCTTAAGGCATTTTCTTCACAACTCCGCTATATCCTCATTCCACCAGTAAACTGAGTGTTGACGTCGACTGTGACTTCTGCTGATCTCCATACTGGCGTCGCAAGCTGCTGCCACTGCTTCCGAAATGTGCTTGGCTTGGGCGATTGCCTATAGTGCAAATGATGGCAGAGTGATCGCTCGCTGTATAGCGCTTGCAAATTTCCCATTTGGTGGAAGAAATTAACTGCCGACTTGCAAATGTGACCGTATCCAGCTCTGTGAAAAGTGTGCCCGGATCCTATGTTAAGCACGGCGATGTCTAGAGCAGCGAAAGCCTCCATTAGAGCGCGGCCTCTTGTATTTGTTTGGCTACTGCCCCATTCCTCCGACCAGGCATTAAAATCGACAGCGATTATAATTTTTCTCTTATCTCTTGCATCAGTGGCCAGTTGATCGAGTATCTGTTCGAATTCGCGAATATGTAAACTTGGCGCCAAGTAACAGCTATATATCCAAGTATCGCTGAATTTGACTCGCACAAAACCATTTGAAGCATACTGCATTTGTGCAGGTGGTAAATTTCTGACACAGAGCCAAATTGCTGTCTTCCCAACGTTGTCACAGAACCATGTATTTCCTGCACGTCTTCTGTAGGGCTCGCTCAGAATCGCTATGTCAACATTTAGTTCTAGAACAGTTGCTCCAGTACATCTTGCGCCGTTGCACAGTGGTTTAAATTGAGTTGTAATATCTTCATATTTGACTTTAATTTTTTCTCCGTTCTTCGCCTCTATTCACCAGTGGGCAGTTTCGACTGCCTGCGAAGTGTTTGGTGTCTGTGCGATTTTCAGCTGCACAATTGAAACAATTTGGCTCATTTTTACACTCAGCGGCTTTGTGGCATGTTTGTCCGCATTTTAGACACCAATTAGTGCGATCAATTATGCTAGTGCAATCGACTGCTACGTGTCCAAAATTAAGGCATTTGTAGCATCTCTTTTGCCCTTGCCTTTCTTTTATACGGCAGCTGGACCATCCAATTTTAAGTCTCTTTTTCTGGAGGAGCATCAATGCGGTTTCCCTCGGTATGCTTAGAATTGCCATCTGTGTGTCGCCATACGTCGGGCGGAGGCTCTTGATGTTCACCTGATTAGATTTGTTTTCCAACTCAGTTTTGATAGCCGCACGTATATCTGAGACAGTGGCTAGGCAGTCGAGGTCTCGCACCTCAAGCCCGGTTTCGTCGCCAATTGCTCTGACGTTCGCCAGTTAACCCAAAACTTGGCTGATCTCGTTCTTGAGTATTTGGCTGCTGCCTCCGCCATTGACGCTTAGTTCCAGCAGAAGTTCACCTTTGGCTGTTTTTCTGGCACGCTTGACCTTCGCTCTAACTCCATTTAATTTGCCATCATCTCTTCTTGTAACCATGCCAAATATCTGGGCGTAAGACAGGCCCTCTTGCGCCTTAATTAGGATGGCTTACGATCGGCCTTTTCGCTCTCTCTGCTTTATTTGACGTTTGTTTGTCACCTTTTGCCACGGAATCCCTGTCGGTTCAGAATTATGCTGAGAGTCGGAAATTCGTTGCTTTAATTGGGCTGTATACGACGTCTTAGAATGAGCACCATTTCGTGGCCGCTTAGCTGGTGTTTTCCGCTGTGCTGCCTCCTCTTCTCTATGCCGTTTGGGAGTATCGCAAAGGTTAACGCTGTCTGCAATGGTTTTCGCGTTGGGGTTACCTTTAGTTTTAACCTCTGGAGTGGTCTACGTCGCTGTGCTACTATTATTCTTAGCTTTTGGGATGTCACCCGCCAGCAGTTTAAGAGAAAGCATTTCATGAAGCTCCTTCATGCGACCAATAGCCTGTTTGGTGCTCATGTTAATGTGGTGCACCGGTGGTTTGCCATCTTCTTTCTGATTAAAGGTATTCGCCATTTCAAGTATTAGTCTGCCCAGATCATCTAATTCAGGGATTTCCCTATCAAAGGGACATTTTGAAGCTCCTTGCGCTTCCTCCGGGCTCTCTCTATCAGCTGGTTTTGTTGACACCATCGGGGACTCTCTCAGCCTCGAGCACCTGCCAAAGATCGCCTCCTCTGTTGCTTTTTCGGCATCCGCACCATCAAGACGGTCTCGTGCGTCGGTGGCTTACGCACGTGTTTTTTTTTTTTTTTGTTTTTTTTTATTCGTTTATTTAAGGTAAATTTAAAAACTTAACAGAAACAATTTTAAATAAAAGAGGACTAGACAATATAGGTGATAGAACAGAGTAAGCAATAAGGAACAATGATAGAGAGTGAGTGAAAGTGTGGTGCCATAGGAGACCTGCGGGACTGACGGGGGTTATTGCTTCGCAGGATTATGGCGGGCTGTTTATGCCCCTCCTGTATTACGTGCCCTTTCCAGAACACGAAGCTCCTTTACTATGCTTGAAGCATAAGTGCAGACGGCTGACCAGTGCTTCTGCTTGGAGGTCATAAGTTTGACCAGATTTTTGGCTGTGACTTTTTCGCCCACCGCAGTTTCCATATTTGCCGCTCTACGTCGAACCTCGGGCATTGAAAGACTATGTGTTCCGAGTCCTCTATAACTCCGTTTAGGCACATAGTGCACTCAGGGCTGTTTTCATGGCCAAAGCGCTGCAAGTATGATCTGAAACATCCATGACCGCTTAGTATTTGTGTCAGCTCAAAAGTTACTTCACCATGACGCCTGGTTAACCATTCGCCTATATCAGGAATGAACCTATATGTCCACCTGCCTTTTGTAGAACTGTCCCATCGGGCCTGCCGCTTCTCTAAGCTAGCTCTTCTGGCTTCTTCCTTCGCTGCTTTTTTTTGCTGTTGGTGTCCACTCGTTGCTCTGTCTCTTGGAAAAAATGTCTGAGGCCTCCCGGGCTACAAGATCAATTGGCGCCATACCCGCTAGCACCAGTGCGGCGTCATCAGAAATAGTTCTGAAACCACGACAGACTCGCAGAGCGCCTAGCCGATAAGTGGCCTCTATGCCTTTTCTATATGTCTTGCTTTTCATCGCGTTTGCCCAAACCGCGGCGTCGTACAAGATGGTCGACTTAAGCACGTTCATTAAAAGTAGACGTTGACCTTGTCTAGGACCTCTTGAATTTAGCAGGATGCTATTGAGGCTTCGTCCTAGTTCCGCTGCCTTGCTGTTAACGTTGGCCAATTGCTCCTTAAATCAGAGGCGGGTATCTAGCATTACCCCTAGATATCGGATGCACATGAATCTAGCACAATTTCGGCAGATTCAACTGCTTTTCGGCTGCTAATTAGGACAATCTCTGTTTTCTGATCTGCTACCTCGAGTCCTGCGTTGCAGAGCCATTGCTTGATTATGCCCACAGATGCCACCGTCTTCGCTTCCGCATCATGGAGATGCTTTGCCACCACCACAAGTGCAACGTCGTCAGCAAAGCCGATTATTTTTGTGTCGGGCGGAAGCTGTAGCCGCAGAATGCCGTCATACATAACATTCCATAGGAGGGGGCCAAGTACTTGTACTTTGTGAGTACGAGTACCGTTCTGGGTATTGTATCGAAGGATTCGCTTTCTAAAGTAATCTTCAACCATATGAACAAGATGTTCTGGGACTTGGTACCTATGTAGGGGGTCAAGTATACGAGTCCAGTTGGCTGTGTTAAATGCGTTTTTGACATCTAGCGTAGTGATCAGGCAGTACTTTTTATTTCCTCCTTTCCAACGTTGGCCGTCAATGGCTTTTGCAGCAGTATCTACAACTATTTGTAGTGCATCGATTGTTGATTTACCTTTACGACAACCAAATTGCATTGAAGACAGGTCTTCTGCATGTTTGATAGTGGTCTCTAAGCGTGTGACTAGCAGCTTTTCCAGTATTTTTCCAAGCGAGTTTAAAAGACAAATGGGTCTATAAGCCGAAGGGTCTTCTGCAGGTATACTAGGTTTTGGTAGTAATACGAGGTCTTGAACTTTCTAGCAGCTGGGAAAGGAGCATTCAGAGATACACTTGCTGAATACCGCACCAAATTTATCCGCAGCAAGGCAAACAGCGAGTTTCAAAGCTTTGTTTATTATCATTTATATTTGCAGCGACTGTGATCACTTCTTCTTGGCTAACTTGCGCTTCCTCTGGAGAAATTTGTTTGAGGACTCTCCTTAAGGGTACCGATGAAGTATTCGGAAAGAGCGTTTCCACAATATTTTTGATCTGGGCCTCGTCTGGGGTAGCAGGCTTATTTGCTTTAAGCTTTTTTGTTGCCATTTTGAAAGCTTTTCCCCAGATGTCGTTATCCGCAGCATCACAAAGATCTAAAAAGCATTTATGTTTACTCTCTTTTATGGCATTCTTCAGATCAGGTCTCCTCTGTGAGTAATCCAGCTGAAGCGTGGAGAAGATTTCCTTACCTCGTGCTCTTTGATATCTTCTCCTAGTCTTAAGGCCTTTTCTTCACAACTCCGCTATATCCTCATTCCACCAGTAAACTGAGTGTTGACGTCGACTGTGACTCCTGCTGATCTCCATACTGGCGTCGCAAGCTGCTGCCACTGCTTCCGAAATGTGCTTGGCATAGTTGTTCGCGTCACCCCTCAGGGGTGGGATAACGAGGGACGACCTAAAAGCAGATGGATTGAGAGTATCAATTTTATACAGCCTGCATCTCTGCAGTCCCGTTGATCTTTGAGTTGGGCGATTGCCTATAGTGCAAATGATGGCAGAGTGATCGCTCGCTGTATAGCGCTTAAAAATTTCCCATTTGGTGGAAGAAATTAACTGCCGACTTGCAAATGTGACATCAATTACAGAACCGTATCCAGCTCTGTGAAAAGTGTGCCCAGATCCTGTGTTAAGCACGGCGATGTCTAGAGCAGCGAAAGCCTCCATTAGAGCGCGGCCTCTTGTATTTGTTTGGCTACTGCCCCATTCCTCCGACCAGGCATTAAAATCGCCAGCGATTATAATTTTTCTCTTATCTCTTGCATCAGTGGCCAGTTGATCGAGTATCTGTTCGAATTTGCGAATATGTAAACTTGGCGCCAAGTAACAGCTATATATCCAAGTATCGCTGAATTTGACTCGCACAAAACCATTTGAAGCATACTACATTTGTCCAGGTGGTAAATTTCTGACACAGAGCCAAATTGCTGTCTTCCCAACGTTGTCACAGAACCATGTATTTCCTGCACGTCTTCTGTAGGGCTCGCTCAGAATCGCTATGTCAACATTTAGTTCTAGAACAGTTTGCTCCAGTACATCTTGCGCCGTTGCACAGTGGTTTAAATTGAGTTGTAATATCTTCATATTCGACTTTAATTTTTTCTCCGTTCTTCGCCTCTATTCACCAGTGGGCAGTTTCGACTGCCTGCGAAGTGTTTGGTGTCTGTGCGATTTTCAACTGCACAATTGAAACAAACAGCTGGACCATCCAATTTTAAGTCTCTTTTTCTGGAGGAGCATCAATGCGGTTTCCCTCGGTATGCTTAGAATTGCCATCTGTGTGTCGCCATACGTCGGGCGGAGGCTCTTGATGTTCACCTGATTAGATTTGTTTTCCAACTCAGTTTTGATAGCCGCACGTATATCTGAGACAGTGGCTAGGCAGTCGAGGTCTCGCACCTCAAGCCAGGTTTCGTCGCCAATTGCTCTGACGTTCGCCAGTTAACCCAAAACTTGGCTGATCTCGTTCTTGAGTATTTGGCTGCTGCCTCCGCCATTGACGCTTAGTTCCAGCAGAAGTTCACCTTTGGCTGTTTTTCTGGCACGCTTGACCTTCGCTCTAACTCCATTTAATTTGCCATCATCTCTTCTTGTAACCATGCCAAATATCTGGGCGTAAGACAGGCCCTCTTGCGCCTTAATTAGGATGGCTATTTGACGTTTGTTTGTCACCTTTTGCCACTTGGGCGCAGCTTCGCACGGAATCCCTGTCGGTTCAGAATTATGCTGAGAGTCGGAAATTCGTTGCTTTAATTGGGCTGTATACGACGTCTTAGAATGAGCACCATTTCGTGGCCGCTTAGCTGGTGTTTTCCGCTGTGCTGCCTCCTCTTCTCTATGCCGTTTGGGAGTATCGCAAAGGTTAACGCTGTCTGCAATAGTTTTCGCGTTGGGGTTACCTTTAGTTTTAACCTCTGGAGTGGTCTACGTCGCTGTGCTACTATTATTCTTAGCTTTTGGGATGTCACCCGCCAGCAGTTTAAGAGAAAGCATTTCATGAAGCTCCTTCATGCGACCAATAGCCTGTTTGGTGCTCATGTTAATGTGGCGCACCGGTGGTTTGCCATCTTCTTTCTTATTAAAGGTATTCGCCATTTCAAGTATTAGTCTGCCCAGATCATCTAATTCAGGCTCCTTGCGCTTCCTCCGGGCTCTCTCTATCAGCTGGTTTTGTTGACGCCATCGGGGACTCTCTCAGCCTCGAGCGCCTGCCAAAGATCGCCTCCTCTGTTGCTTTTCGGCATCCGCACCATCAGGACGGTGCAGCTGGTCCATAGAAACCACAAATTTCTCCATATATTGGTAGTGGTATTGATACTCCAATTAAATTCAATTCAAAATTAACTGCCTTAAAATTATGACGGTTAGTAATTTGAATTTAAATTTGAAACTAAAAGTGAAGAGGAAGAAGAAACCCCAAGTGGCGCCACCTGCCGGTCTTGGGGGACCTACGATGATTTTTCCCAGTGATCAACACTGGGAAACACTTACGCACGTGTGCGTGTGTGTGTTCGCTGTTGCCGTTCTATGCACTCCCAATGTAACGCACTCTCAGTGACGTCACACGAGCCAACATGCACTTGTTCTTATCTGTTTCTCATTGCATGTTACATATATTCGGCCTTTGCTTTGCCCATTTCTCATATGTAATTATGTTTGTGTGTATGTTTGCCAGTTTTAAATCACGCGATTTACATGTTTGCATTTTACTTTCGGTTCGATCGCATATTTCTTTCGTTTGCTTGTGTTCGATCGAACCTCCAGGTTCGTTTATATGTTTGAGTCAAACATCAACGTTACCGCTGTAAAGGCGGCCTTGGCGCTTGCGGCTGGTTAACCGGCGCCGAGCGTTGCCTAATGTAGACTGGCCGTCTTGGGTCTCGCTGTTGCTGCTGTAGCTGTTGCTCTGGGGCTTGCTGCTGTTGTGGCTGGGCCTGCGGCTGCCACTCTGCCACCATCTGGTCAATGCTGGGCTCCAGATCCTCCTCCGGTGACTCTTCTCTGTGCCCGATAAACTCTTCAACAAAATTGGCATTTATTGCCCTCCTCATTGGTGTCGGTGGCCTCACCAGTTCCTCCGGCTCCTCATCTTCTTCTTCCGTGTCCGTCAGATTGATATATGCCACCGGCTCGTTCATAATCGGCATCACTTCTTCCATCCTTTGGGCTAGCACCTCCTCTGCCCTCGCCATCTCCTCAGGCTCATCTAAAGATAGCCCCCTTCTTTGGAGCTCTTCTTCCACATCGGCCAACAAAAATGCCAGGTCATTTATGACTATCCCTTCATCCTCACTCACTTCTGCGGCCACTCCCTCCTCGTCGTCCTCCATATCGGCATCCCTCCCAATACCTTCCAACTCCTCCAGATGTTCCATCCCTTCTCCCACGTCCTCTTCCTCTTCCTCGTCGGACGAGATGGCGATCACCGGCCCCAATGGGACCGGCTCCTCGCCATCGGACTCCTCGTCGAACACATATGGCGATGCCATCATTTGCATTGCTTCTTCCAGCTCATACTCTTCGATATTTTGACGTCCGCTCATGTTGATAAATAAAATGTAATTGATTTCATCTGTCGCATCTTTGGTCATCGGACCCTCTAATGCGCGTCGCTCTGATGCTGCGCGTCCAGCTTCGCGTTCCCGCTCTCGTTTATCTTTTTATCCGTATCTCACACACATACTGTATGTGTGAATCCTCTCTCCTGCACTTGGTGTACCGCAGGAGAGAGTCCTCTCCTTATCCATTTGCATCCTCCGTCTGTTCTGCTCTCTTACAGTTTGAGAAGCATTGGTGTTTATATTCCGTATATCCACTGTGAAATAAATTGTATGCATGCAAACAATTTATTTTTATACATATATATGTACATATTTTTTTTTTTATTAGTTGAGCCAGTTGTAACGCTCCATTAATATATATATATATATTTTCTTTTTTTTTTTTTAAAAAAATTCTTGTTATTTATTTTTGTAGGCCAATGTAATTTCCTTTTCAACTTATCCTGGTTCGTGTTTCTACCGTTCCTTTCCATCTGAATATCTCCCAGTTGTCCGGCCGGTCCAACTGTTCAACCTCCATTTGGCCGGTTTCCGGTAGTCATACTCGCCTTGCATCTTTATAGCTCATTCGGATCATCTGTTGGCACTTGCTCTGGTTGCACTTTTAGTTCGCTGATGTGTGCCAACCTTGATTTTTTGTTTGTGATATGCTACAGTTTGCATATCACTGGCAAAGTAAATCATACGACTTTGTACGGCCCACCATACCGTGGTGCAAGTTTTGCAGCAAATCCTTCTGCTGCATTTGACAAATAGTGCTCCTTGGCCCAGACTATTTCGGCCACTCGTGGTTTCCACTGCCTTCTTAGATTATAGTGCCTTTTATTTATCCTGAGCAGCTTTTTCTAGATTTCTTCGCACCAATACGCCAATTTCTTTCATCAACTCCGCATTGCCATCTGGCCGTTGGCTTGGTTTGCCTGATCCAATAGTTAGCCTGTCAAATGTGGATCCTGTCAATCTCGGCTCTCTTCCCTGCGTTATTAATGCCGCCGTATATCCCGTTGCGTCGGACACGCTAGAATTTACTGCCAACATTATTTCTGGCCATTGTTCATCCCATCGTCGTTGATCTTCTCCTGTGAATTGCGCTATCATTGTTTTAACTGTTCTATTCGCTCGTTCGGTTGGATTTTCTTGCGGCGTATATGGCGCTGTCAGCTGGTGTATTGTCCCCCATTCATGCAGCATTTTCTCAAATACTTTGCTGACGAACTGGACTCCATTATCTGTTATCACCACTTTTGGGACGCCAAATCTAGCCAGCACTCTTTCTCTAAATGCTTTTACTAAAGCTCTGTCCACTTTGAGAATCTATCTACTATAACAAGCAATACCGAATTTCCATGTTTAGATCTTGGCAATGGCCCAACGAAATCAGCGCATATTGTTGCCCACGGCTCCTCTGGCACTTGTGTCGGCATTTTTCCTGCTGCCTGCTGCTGGCTTGGTTTATATCGTATGCAGTTTTCACAGCGGCTGACATATGCACGTGCATCTCTTTGCATGCCCGGCCAGAAATATTTAGCCGCTATTCGGGAATTCGTTCTCCTACTGCCTGTATGTCCTGCAGTTTGAGAGTTGTGGTTTTCTGATATTATTTGTTGCCTTAAATGTTTCGGCACACATAATTTCCACGACACAACATCTTCATTTTCCATCAAAAAATCCGTATATTTTTGCGGATTTTCTTTTACTTTTTTGGCCATATTTTCGATCCATTCACAGCTTTGTGCTGACTGTTCATTTTTGCTGCGATTATTCTTTATCATTCTGCATGATTCCAATGGTTGCCTTGACAATGCATCTGCAACGACATTTAGTTTTCCTTTGCGGTATGTTATTTCAAAGTCATATTGTTGCAATTCCAATGCCCATCTTGCAATCCGCCCTGTTGGACTTTCGATGCTATTCAGCCATTTCAGTGCCATGTGATCAGTAATGACTTTGAAATGATATCCTTCTAAGTATGGCTTCAACTTCCTTATAGCCCATACTATTGCTAGACATTCTTTTTCTGTTGCTGAATAATTTTGTTCTGCTGGATTTAGTGTTCTGCTGGCGTATGATATGACTCTCTCGCCTTCCTCTGTATCTTGCGTCAGAATTGCCCCTATGCCGTAGTTGCTTGCGTCAGTTTGCAATACAAACATTTTTGCAAAATCTGGACATGTCAACACTGGATCTGCCACTAATTTTTGCTTGACCATGTCAAAAGCATCCTGATGTTTTTCTTCCCACACCCATTTTGCTTTTTTCTTTAATAGAGAATTTAATGGTTGTACATGCGTTGCAAAACTTGGCACAAACCGTCTGTACCAAGATGCTACTCCTAGGTATTGTCGTAATTCTTTTGTGTTCTTTGGCGGTTTTAACTCTTCTATTGCTGCCACTTTATCTGGATCTGTGCCAATGCCTTGCTCTGTTACTCGATGGCCCAGGAATCTTAGCTCTTTTCTGAATAATTGGCATTTTTCTGCATTTATCCTTAAATTTGCTGCCTTTAGACTGCGGAAAACTTCCTTTAAATGAGTTCTGTGTTCTTCTACTGTGCGGCTGACTAGTAGTGGTATCATCCTGATACGCAAACGCGTGGGGCATCATTTCTGGTCCTATGACCATATCTTAAGCTCGGTGGAATGTTGCAGATGCTGCGTGCAAACCGAATGGCATCACTTTCCATTGATATAATCCCTTTCCTGGAACTGTGAAAGCCGTCATCTTTCTGCTGTTCATTTCCAGCGGAATCTGCCAATATCCATCTTTTAAATCCAAACTGCTTAAGAGTCTTGCTTCGCGCAGTTGATCTAAAATATAGTCAATTCTCGGCATTGGATAAGCGTCTTTTATAGATTTTGCATTTATCTGCCTGAAATCAACACATAGCCTCCATTTTCCAGTTTGTTTCTTTTTCATCATTACTATTGGTGAACTGTAAGGACTATCTGATTGTTCTATATATCCCATTGCCATCAATTCTTCAACTTTTTCATTTATTATACCTTTCATCTTTGGATTCTTTGGATAATACCTTTGTTTTATTGGCTTATCGTCATACAGTTGATTGTGTGCATGCCAACTTTAGACGTGCCATTTATTTTGGCCAACTCGGCCAGTTCTTCGCGCATAAAGTCGCTGACTTCTATTTCTGGTGCATTTGTCACTATTGCTGTCGAAATTCTTTCCGTCAGTCTCCCTTTTATTCTGCACATTGGCGGAATTTCAGTTTGGTGCCCTGCGCATTGTATAACGGCTCCCATTTCCTTTATGAAATTCCACCCTAATACCACCGCATCAATTCCGCCAGGCAATACTAGAAATGGCATTTTGATTATTTTGTCGCCAAATTGCACTTCAGCGATCCATTGCCAGTCTATTTCTTTGACTGCTCCGTCTGCCAACTTCACTTGCTTTTTCGATTTTGTTAGCTGATCTTTTCTAGCTAATTTTTCAATTATCTTTTGGCTAACAAAGCTGCTTGTGGCCCCTGAATCTACCGTGGCCAGCATTGAATGCCCCGTATCCTATTTTCTGCTGATAGTTGGCTTTCATCTTCTACCAGCTTTCCGATTATTTTCGCGGAGCTGTTGTTGCCGGCTCCTGCTCGCTCCTTGCAGGCAAGAACCGATTTGCGTTTTCCGCTGGCATGCAACAATTCATCGAACGCTTTCCGATTTTGCCTCAATTCCAACAGAACTCTAATCTTCTGTTGCTGCATTCTTTAGCCCAATGACCTGCACCTCCGCATCTTCTGCATGCTTGAGATGGATTCTGTACCTATCCTGTTGGGATTTTCATAAAATTTCGCCTTTGAGCTGGAATTGGTGGCTCATCATCTAAGCAGCGTCTGCAGACGGTGTTATGCCTATTGTCTTGCACAACTGGTCGTCTTTGCATGCCCATTGGTATATGTGAGCGTTCTCTTTGAGCCTCTCGTTGGAATTGTTTTCTTTCCAGTTCCAATGTTTCGAACTCATCTGCCAGTTGCATTAGTTCTTCCAGCGTTTGTATATTGTATGGACGAATGAACATTTTTAAATCTGGTGTGCAGTTTTCCAATATGATTTCTAGCTGCTCAAAATCTGGGCATTTTAATGGACGCATCATGGTTTGCATCTCTATCATGTAATCTTTAAATGATTCATTCCATTGTTGTTTTCTGGCTTTTACTTGGTCTGCCAGTTTGCTAAAATATCCCCTCGGCAAGAAATATTTTTTGAATGCCTCAGTAAACTCTCTCCATGATGCCCAATGCTTGTTGTTGGATACATACCATTTTAATGCTTTGTCTTTTAGCAGTTCTGGCATTGCCCTTGGAATCATGTTGATATCTAGTCCATACATGTCTGCTGACCATTCAACTTGTTCGATGAATTCTAGCGGCTTTGAATTGCCATCGAAACGAAATGTCCATTCCCTTACTTGTTTTGCCACTTTCGGATATTCATTATTAGAATTTATTAGCCCGACTCTGCTACTTTCGGTAACTTTTCTACTTGTTCTTGGCTCTTCATATAATGTGTGTTGTTGTTTTTGTGGGCCATCTAGGGCACCCACGCTTCCCCATCTTGGCGGTGTTAATAATGGAATTGCCAATTTTGCAAATTCCCCCACCGGCATCGCTTTTGCAGCCTTTGTATATTTTGCTGCCAGCGAGCTGATCCATGTTTGCCACTCTAAGTCGTCCTCATAATTGTTGACCCTTTCTCCGAACTGTTTCCTCATTTCTTCTACGGTTCCTCCTAGCGTGATTCCGCCCTTTTGCCGGTTTTTATCAACTCCTCATTTTTCATGTAATAAATCCATGATTTTGTCATTTTGCCGGCCTTTGATCAATTTATTTCCTTTTTCTAACAAAAAAACCAGTTGTAACGTTGTTTTGTTTTTGTTCTCTTATGCAGAAAACAATAAATTTTTTAAATCTCTTTCACCAGTTAAACACGTTGGGCGCCAGTTGTAACGATCCTTTTTGGTCCTTACTTGCGGCAGAGCCGGATTTCAGGTGTAGGGGTACGACACAACAAATTTATTTTGTGCGCTGGTGAAATGAGAAGATGCAGTTTGTTTTCTTTTAATACAACGTTATAATTTTATTGTCGATTCGATTGGTGGATGTTAGTATGGCCAGAGAGCTTCTGCACGGGCTGTTAGCTTTGTGTTTGTGGCAATTGTGAAATCCACTTTGCTCCGCTGGCACTCATGAAAACTTATAGACAGATTGTGTTTGGCTGTGGGAAGTATTCCTACTGCCAGGATGACTCCTGGTCTTGTCTATCTACACTGTCGTCTGCTACGCTCCTATTATTCTGCTAGGAATACTCCTAGTCTTTTCCCACTGTGCCAGGAATACTCCTGGTCTTACTTACGATCCGCTAGGAATAGCTCATAGTCTTGTGATCTGCTAGGATTTGCGCCTAGTTTTCAATACCCTGCTAGGAATAGCTCCTAGTCTTCGTACTTGCCTCCAAAAACAAATCTGCCTTTAAACCTTCACGTGTAGCCAGGATACGGATGGGTATCCTTTTATCGATTTGACTTGGCACGCCTTCACTTTCACTTCTTCATATAAGTTTCACTTCATTGGCCTCGCTTCTTTTCCTTCACTTGTTGAACCTTCACTTGTTGATATTTCACTTGCACCTTGCTGGTCCAATTGACACTTCGCTTATTTCCTTCACTTTTTAACTGAATCCCTTCTGTGTCTCAGCCGTGTCTATTTATAGGCATCTTGACCCAGGGATGACGCGTGGTGGGATTATGTACCGTTGCCAGTAATTTTCCGCGCGCCAATATTTGCCGCCCAAAACTTTCCATCGCTTTCTTTTGCCTTCGGCCTTCTCGGCCGATCCCGCAACGCAACTCTCCTGTTGCTATGCATGGTGAAATCACACATACGCGTTTCAGCTACAATCTTTGCTCTCTAACTTTTGCCAACATCCACCCTTATATACTCTTTAACAATGTTTAACTTATTCCTAATTTCCCGCCCTTTTGACATATGCTTAAATATACTGAATTTATAATTAAATCAACTTAATAACTATATCCCTCCCTTTATCTTTTGTTGTATCTATATATACATAATTAATGCTCTGCATTAATGTATCGCATTAACTTTTCCACATAACTAATATTAATGTTATGTTTATCCCATTCCATGAGTTACATAACATTATATAGCATTATATAGTACATTATGTATATCTATTTATATATATATATATATATATAAATAGATATAAATATATATATTATCATTACATATTTAAATTTAGCGCCAATACCTCCAGCGCCTTTCAAACCTTTGCTTTGGACATCTTACACACCGCCTCTCCCGTTCTCCGTTACATGCCAACATTCCCGCTCCCAATCCACCCACACATGCGTAAGCCCGCTCACTTTGATGTTGCCGACAACCGAAAAGCAACCCCTCGCCTCCCCCGCTAGTCTATACGCATGAGCCGACTCTCTAAGTCTCGTGCGTCGGTGGCTTACGCACGTGTTTTTTTTTTTTTGTTTTTTTTTATTCGTTTATTTAAGGTAAATTTAAAAACTTAACAGAAACAGTTTTAAATTAAAGAGGACTAGACAATATAGGTGATAGAACAGAGTAAGAAATAAGGAACAATGATAGAGAGTGAGTGAAAGTGTGGTGCCATAGGAGACCTGCGGGACTGACGGGGGTTATTGCTTCGCAGGATTATGGCGGGCTGTTTATGCCCCTCCTGTATTACGTGCCCTTTCCAGAACACGAAGCTCATTTACTACGCTTGAAGCATAAGTGCAGACGGCTGACCAGTGCTTCTGCTTGGAGGTCATAAGTTTGACCAGATTTAATCGCTGTGACTTTTTCGCCCACCGCAGTTTCCATATTTGGCGCTCTACGTCGAACGCCATACCCGCTAGCACCAGTGCGGCGTCATCAGAAATAGTTCTGAAACCACGACAGACTCGCAGAGCGCCTAGCCTATAAGTGGCCTCTATGCCTTTTCTATATGTCTTGCTTTTCATCGCGTTTGCCCAAACCGCGGCGTCGTACAGGATGGTCGACTTAAGCACGTTCATTAAAAGTAGACGTTGACCTTGTCTAGGACCTCTTGAATTTAGCAGGATGCGATTGAGGCTTCGTCCTAGTTCCGCTGCCTTGCTGTTAACGTTGGCCAAGTGCTCCTTAAATCAGAGGCGGGTATCTAGCATTACCCCTAGATATCGGATGCACATGAATCTAGCACAATTTCGGCAGATTCAACTGCTTTTCGGCTGCTAATTAGGACAATCTCTGTTTTCTGATCTGCTACCTCGAGTCCTGCGTTGCAGAGCCATTGCTTGATTATGCCCACAGATGCCACCGTCTTCGCTTCCGCATCGTGGAGATGCTTTGCCACCACCACAAGTGCAACGTCGTCAGCAAAGCCGATTATTTTTGTGTCGGGCGGAAGCTGTAGCCGCAGAATGCCGTCATACATAACATTCCATAGGAGGGGGCCAAGTACTTGTACTTTGTGAGTACGAGTACCGTTCTGGGTATTGTATCGAAGGATTCGCTTTCTAAAGTAATCTTCAACCATATGAACAAGATGTTCTGGGACTTGGAACCTATGTAGGGGGTCAAGTATACGAGTCCAGTTGGCTGAGTTAAATGCGTTTTTGACATCTACCGTAGTGATCAGGCAGTACTTTTTATTTCCTCCTTTCCAATGTTGGCCGTCAATGGCTTTAGCAGCAGTATCTACAACTATTTGTAGTGCATCGATTGTTGATTTACCTTTACGACAACCAAATTGCATTGGAAACAGGTCTTCTGCATGTTTGATAGTGGTCTCTAAGCGTGTGACTAGCAGCTTTTCCAGTATTTTTCCAAGCGAGTTTAAAAGACAAATGGGTCTATAAGCCGAAGGGTCTTCTGCAGGTATACTAGGTTTTGGTAGTAATACGAGGTCTTGAACTTTCTAGCAGCTGGGAAAGGAGCATTCAGAGATACACTTGCTGAATACCTCACCAAATTTATCCGCAGCAAGGCAAACAGCGAGTTTCAAAGCTTTGTTTATTATCATTTATATTTGCAGCGGCTGTGATCACTTCTTCTTGGCTAACTTGCGCTTCCTCTGGAGAAATTTGTTTGAGGACTCTCCTTAAGGGTACCGATGAAGTATTCGGAAAGAGCGTTTCCACAATATTTTTGATCTGGGCCTCGTCTGGGGTAGCAGGCTTATTTGCTTTAAGCTTTTTTGTTGCCATTTTGAAAGCTTTTCCCCAGATGTCGTTATCCGCAGCATCACAAAGATCTAAAAAGCATTTGTGTTTACTCTCTTTTATGGCATTCTTCAGATCAGGTCTCCTCTGTGAGTAATCCAGCTGAAGCGTGGAGAAGATTTCCTTACCTCGTGCTCTTTGATATCTTCTCCTAGTCTTAAGGCATTTTCTTCACAACTCCGCTATATCCTCATTCCACCAGTAAACTGAGTGTTGACGTCGACTGTGACTTTTGCTGATCTCCATACTGGCGTCGCAAGCTGCTGCCACTGCTTCCGAAATGTGCTTGGCATAGTTGTTCGCGTCACCCCTCAGGGGTGGGATAACGAGGGACGACCTAAAAGCAGATGGATTGAGAGTATCAATTTTATACAGCGTGCATCTCTGCAGTCCCTTTGATCTTTGAGTTGGGCGATTGCCTATAGTGCAAATGATGGCAGAGTGATCGCTCGCTGTATAGCGCTTGCAAATTTCCCATTTGGTGGAAGAAATTAACTGCCGACTTGCAAATGTGACCGTATCCAGCTCTGTGAAAAGTGTGCCCGGATCCTATGTTAAGCACGGCGATGTCTAGAGCAGCGAAAGCCTCCATTAGAGCGCGGCCTCTTGTATTTGTTTGGCTACTGCCCCATTCCTCCGACCAGGCATTAAAATCGACAGCGATTATAATTTTTCTCTTATCTCTTGCATCAGTGGCCAGTTGATCGAGTATCTGTTCGAATTCGCGAATATGTAAACTTGGCGCCAAGTAACAGCTATATATCCAAGTATCGCTGAATTTGACTCGCACAAAACCATTTGAAGCATACTGCATTTGTGCAGGTGGTAAATTTCTGACACAGAGCCAAATTGCTGTCTTCCCAACGTTGTCACAGAACCATGTATTTCCTGCACGTCTTCTGTAGGGCTCGCTCAGAATCGCTATGTCAACATTTAGTTCTAGAACAGTTTGCTCCAGTACATCTTGCGCCGTTGCACAGTGGTTTAAATTGAGTTGTAATATCTTCATATTTGACTTTAATTTTTTATCCGTTCTTCGCCTCTATTCACCAGTGGGCAGTTTCGACTGCCTGCGAAGTGTTTGGTGTCTGTGCGATTTTCAGCTGCACAATTGAAACAATTTGGCTCATTTTTACACTCAGCGGCTTTGTGGCATGTTTGTCCGCATTTTAGACACCAATTAGTGCGATCAATTATGCTAGTGCAATCGACTGCTACGTGTCCAAAATTAAGGCATTTGTAGCATCTCTTTTGCCCTTGCCTTTCTTTTATACGGCAGCTGGACCATCCAATTTTAAGTCTCTTTTTCTGGAGGAGCATCAATGCGGTTTCCCTCGGTATGCTTAGAATTGCCATCTGTGTGTCGCCATACGTCGGGCGGAGGCTCTTGATGTTCACCTGATTAGATTTGTTTTCCAACTCAGTTTTGATAGCCGCACGTATATCTGAGACAGTGGCTAGGCAGTCGAGGTCTCGCACCTCAAGCCAGGTTTCGTCGCCAATTGCTCTGACGTTCGCCAGTTAACCCAAAACTTGGCTGATCTCGTTCTTGAGTATTTGGCTGCTGCCTCCGCCATTGACGCTTAGTTCCAGCAGAAGTTCACCTTTGGCTGTTTTTCTGGCACGCTTGACCTTCGCTCTAACTCCATTTAATTTGCCATCATCTCTTCTTGTAACCATGCCAAATATCTGGGCGTAAGACAGGCCCTCTTGCGCCTTAATTAGGATGGCTTACGATCGGCCTTTTCGCTCTCTCTGCTTTATTTGACGTTTGTTTGTCACCTTTTGCCACGGAATCCCTGTCGGTTCAGAATTATGCTGAGAGTCGGAAATTCGTTGCTTTAATTGGGCTGTATACGACGTCTTAGAATGAGCACCATTTCGTGGCCGCTTAGCTGGTGTTTTCCGCTGTGCTGCCTCCTCTTCTCTATGCCGTTTGGGAGTATCGCAAAGGTTAACGCTGTCTGCAATGGTTTTCGCGTTGGGGTTACCTTTAGTTTTAACCTCTGGAGTGGTCTACGTCGCTGTGCTACTATTATTCTTAGCTTTTGGGATGTCACCCGCCAGCAGTTTAAGAGAAAGCATTTCATGAAGCTCCTTCATGCGACCAATAGCCTGTTTGGTGCTCATGTTAATGTGGTGCACCGGTGGTTTGCCATCTTCTTTCTGATTAAAGGTATTCGCCATTTCAAGTATTAGTCTGCCCAGATCATCTAATTCAGGGATTTCCCTATCAAAGGGACATTTTGAAGCTCCTTGCGCTTCCTCCGGGCTCTCTCTATCAGCTGGTTTTGTTGACACCATCGGGGACTCTCTCAGCCTCGAGCACCTGCCAAAGATCGCCTCCTCTGTTGCTTTTTCGGCATCCGCACCATCAAGACGGTCTCGTGCGTCGGTGGCTTACGCACGTGTTTTTTTTTTTTTTTTTTTTTTTTATTCGTTTATTTAAGGTAAATTTAAAAACTTAACAGAAACAGTTTTAAATTAAAGAGGACTAGACAATATAGGTGATAGAACAGAGTAAGAAATAAGGAACAATGATAGAGAGTGAGTGAAAGTGTGGTGCCATAGGAGACCTGCGGGACTGACGGGGGTTATTGCTTCGCAGGACTATGGCGGGCTGTTTATGCCCCTCCTGTATTACGTGCCCTTTCCAGAACACGAAGCTCCTTTACTACGCTTGAAGCATAAGTGCAGACGGCTGACCAGTGCTTCTGCTTGGAGGTCATAAGTTTGACCAGATTTTTGGCTGTGACTTTTTCGCCCACCGCAGTTTCCATATTTGGCGCTCTACGTCGAACCTCGGGCATTGAAAGACTATGTGTTCCGAGTCCTCTATAACTCCGTTTAGGCACATAGTGCACTCAGGGCTGTTTTCATGGCCAAAGCGCTGCAAGTATGATCTGAAACATCCATGACCCCTTAGTATTTGTGTCAGCTCAAAAGTTACTTCACCATGACGCCTGCTTAACCATTCGCCTATATCAGGAATGAACCTATTGTCCACCTGCCTTTTGTAGAACTGTCCCATCGGGCCTGCCGCTTCTCTAAGCTAGCTCTTCTGGCTTCTTCCTTCGCTGCTTTTTTTGCTGTTGGTGTCCACTCGTTGCTCTGTCTCTTGGAAAAAATGTCTGAGGTCTCCCGGGCTACAAGATCAATTGGCGCCATACCCGCTAGCACCAGTGCGGCGTCATCAGAAATAGTTCTGAAACCACGACAGACTCGCAGAGCGCCTAGCCGATAAGTGGCCTCTATGCCTTTTCTATATGTCTTGCTTTTCATCGCGTTTGCCCAAACCGCGGCGCCGTACAGGATGGTCGTCTTAAGCACGTTCATTAAAAGTAGACGTTGACCTTGTCTAGGACCTCTTGAATTTAGCAGGATGCGATTGAGGCTTCGTCCTAGTTCCGCTGCCTTGCTGTTAACGTTGGCCAAGTGCTCCTTAAATCAGAGGCGGGTATCTAGCATTACCCCTAGATATCGGATGCACATGAATCTAGCACAATTTCGGCAGATTCAACTGCTTTTCGGCTGCTAATTAGGACAATCTCTGTTTTCTGATCTGCTACCTCGAGTCCTGCGTTGCAGAGCCATTGCTTGATTATGCCCACAGATGCCACCGTCTTCGCTTCCGCATCGTGGAGATGCTTTGCCACCACCACAAGTGCAACGTCGTCAGCAAAGCCGATTATTTTTGTGTCGGGCGGAAGCTGTAGCCGCAGAATGCCGTCATACATAACATTCCATAGGAGGGGGCCAAGTACTTGTACTTTGTGAGTACGAGTACCGTTCTGGGTATTGTATCGAAGGATTCGCTTTCTAAAGTAATCTTCAACCATATGAACAAGATGTTCTGGGACTTGGTACCTATGTAGGGGGTCAAGTATACGAGTCCAGTTGGCTGAGTTAAATGCGTTTTTGACATCTACCGTAGTGATCAGGCAGTACTTTTTATTTCCTCCTTTCCAATGTTGGCCGTCAATGGCTTTAGCAGCAGTATCTACAACTATTTGTAGTGCATCGATTGTTGATTTACCTTTACGACAACCAAATTGCATTGGAGACAGGTCTTCTGCATGTTTGATAGTGGTCTCTAAGCGTGTGACTAGCAGCTTTTTCAGTATTTTTCCAAGCGAGTTTAAAAGACAAATGGGTCTATAAGCCGAAGGGTCTTCTGCAGGTATACTAGGTTTTGGTAGTAATACGAGGTCTTGAACTTTCTAGCAGCTGGGAAAGGAGCATTCAGAGATACACTTGCTGAATACCTCACCAAATTTATCCGCAGCAAGGCAAACAGCGAGTTTCAAAGCTTTGTTTATTATCATTTATATTTGCAGCGGCTGTGATCACTTCTTCTTGGCTAACTTGCGCTTCCTCTGGAGAAATTTGTTTGAGGACTCTCCTTAAGGGTACCGATGAAGTATTCGGAAAGAGCGTTTCCACAATATTTTTGATCTGGGCCTCGTCTGGGGTAGCAGGCTTATTTGCTTTAAGCTTTTTTGTTGCCATTTTGAAAGCTTTTCCCCAGATGTCGTTATCCGCAGCATCACAAAGATCTAAAAAGCATTTATGTTTACTCTCTTTTATGGCATTCTTCAGATCAGGTCTCCTCTGTGAGTAATCCAGCTGAAGCGTGGAGAAGATTTCCTTACCTCGTGCTCTTTGATATCTTCTCCTAGTCTTAAGGCATTTTCTTCACAACTCCGCTATATCCTCATTCCACCAGTAAACTGAGTGTTGACGTCGACTGTGACTTCTGCTGATCTCCATACTGGCGTCGCAAGCTGCTGCCACTGCTTCCGAAATGTGCTTGGCATAGTTGTTCGCGTCACCCCTCAGGGGTGGGATAACGAGGGACGACCTAAAAGCAGATGGATTGAGAGTATCAATTTTATACAGCCTGCATCTCTGCAGTCCCGTTGATCTTTGAGTTGGGCGATTGCCTATAGTGCAAATGATGGCAGAGTGATCGCTCGCTGTATAGCGCTTGCAAATTTCCCATTTGGTGGAAGAAATTAACTGCCGACTTGCAAATGTGACCGTATCCAGCTCTGTGAAAAGTGTGCCCGGATCCTATGTTAAGCACGGCGATGTCTAGAGCAGCCTCCATTAGAGCGCGGCCTCTTGTATTTGTTTGGCTACTGCCCCATTCCTCCGACCAGGCATTAAAATCGACAGCGATTATAATTTTTCTCTTATCTCTTGCATCAGTGGCCAGTTGATCGAGTATCTGTTCGAATTCGCGAATATGTAAACTTGGCGCCAAGTAACAGCTATATATCCAAGTATCGCTGAATTTGACTCGCACAAAACCATTTGAAGCATACTGCATTTGTGCAGGTGGTAAATTTCTGACACAGAGCCAAATTGCTGTCTTCCCAACGTTGTCACAGAACCATGTATTTCCTGCACGTCTTCTGTAGGGCTCGCTCAGAATCGCTATGTCAACATTTAGTTCTAGAACAGTTTGCTCCAGTACATCTTGCGCCGTTGCACAGTGGTTTAAATTGAGTTGTAATATCTTCATATTTGACTTTAATTTTTTATCCGTTCTTCGCCTCTATTCACCAGTGGGCAGTTTCGACTGCCTGCGAAGTGTTTGGTGTCTGTGCGATTTTCAGCTGCACAATTGAAACAATTTGGCTCATTTTTACACTCAGCGGCTTTGTTGCTTTAATTGGGCTGTATACGACGTCTTAGAATGAGCACCATTTCGTGGCCGCTTAGCTGGTGTTTTCCGCTGTGCTGCCTCCTCTTCTCTATGCCGTTTGGGAGTATCGCAAAGGTTAACGCTGTCTGCAATGGTTTTCGCGTTGGGGTTACCTTTAGTTTTAACCTCTGGAGTGGTCTACGTCGCTGTGCTACTATTATTCTTAGCTTTTGGGATGTCACCCGCCAGCAGTTTAAGAGAAAGCATTTCATGAAGCTCCTTCATGCGACCAATAGCCTGTTTGGTGCTCATGTTAATGTGGTGCACCGGTGGTTTGCCATCTTCTTTCTGATTAAAGGTATTCGCCATTTCAAGTATTAGTCTGCCCAGATCATCTAATTCAGGGATTTCCCTATCAAAGGGACATTTTGAAGCTCCTTGCGCTTCCTCCGGGCTCTCTCTATCAGCTGGTTTTGTTGACACCATCGGGGACTCTCTCAGCCTCGAGCACCTGCCAAAGATCGCCTCCTCTGTTGCTTTTTCGGCATCCGCACCATTAAGACGGTCTCGTGCGTCGGTGGCTTACGCACGTGTTTTTTTTTTTTTTGTTTTTTTTTATTCGTTTATTTAAGGTAAATTTAAAAACTTAACAGAAACAATTTTAAATTAAAGAGGACTAGACAATATAGGTGATAGAACAGAGTAAGAAATAAGGAACAATGATAGAGAGTGAGTGAAAGTGTGGTGCCATAGGAGACCTGCGGGACTGACGGGGGTTATTGCTTCGCAGGATTATGGCGGGCTGTTTATGCCCCTCCTGTATTACGTGCCCTTTCCAGAACACGAAGCTCCTTTACTATGCTTGAAGCATAAGTGCAGACGGCTGACCAGTGCTTCTGCTTGGAGGTCATAAGTTTGACCAGATTTTTGGCTGTGACTTTTTCGCCCACCGCAGTTTCCATATTTACCGCTCTACGTCGAACCTCGGGCATTGAAAGACTATGTGTTCCGAGTCCTCTATAACTCCGTTTAGGCGCATAGTGCACTCAGGGCTGTTTTCATGGCCAAAGCGCTACAAGTATGATCTGAAACATCCATGACCGCTTAGTATTTGTGTCAGCTCAAAAGTTACTTCACCATGACGCCTGCTTAACCATTCGCCTATATCAGGAATGAACCTATATGTCCACCTGCCTTTTGTAGAACTGTCCCATCGGGCCTGCCGCTTCTCTAAGCTAGCTCTTCTGGCTTCTTCCTTCGCTGCTTTTTTTGCTGTTGGTGTCCACTCGTTGCTCTGTCTCTTGGAAAAAATGTCTGAGGCCTCCCGGGCTACAAGATCAATTGGCGCCATACCCGCTAGCACCAGTGCGGCGTCATCAGAAATAGTTCTGAAACCACGACAGACTCGCAGAGCGCCTAGCCGATAAGTGGCCTCTATGCCTTTTCTATATGTCTTGCTTTTCATCGCGTTTGCCCAAACCGCGGCGTCGTACAGGATGGTCGACTTAAGCACGTTCATTAAAAGTAGACGTTGACCTTGTCTAGGACCTCTTGAATTTAGCAGGATGCTATTGAGGCTTCGTCCTAGTTCCGCTGCCTTGCTGTTAACGTTGGCCAAGTGCTCCTTAAATCAGAGACGGGTATCTAGCATTACCCCTAGATATCGGATGCACATGAATCTAGCACAATTTCGGCAGATTCAACTGCTTTTCGGCTGCTAATTAGGACAATCTCTGTTTTCTGATCTGCTACCTCGAGTCCTGCGTTGCAGAGCCATTGCTTGATTATGCCCACAGATGCCACCGTCTTCGCTTCCGCATCGTGGAGATGCTTTGCCACCACCACAAGTGCAACGTCGTCAGCAAAGCCGATTATTTTTGTGTCGGGCGGAAGCTGTAGCCGCAGAATGCCGTCATACATAACATTCCATAGGAGGGGGCCAAGTACTTGTACTTTGTGAGTACGAGTACCGTTCTGGGTATTGTATCGAAGGATTCGCTTTCTAAAGTAATCTTCAACCATATGAACAAGATGTTCTGGGACTTGGTACCTATGTAGGGGGTCAAGTATACGAGTCCAGTTGGCTGTGTTAAATGCGTTTTTGACATTTAGCGTAGTGATCAGGCAGTACTTTTTATTTCCTCCTTTCCAACGTTGGCCGTCAATGGCTTTAGCAGCAGTATCTACAACTATTTGTAGTGCATCGATTGTTGATTTACCTTTACGACAACCAAATTGCATTGGAGACAGGTCTTCTGCATGTTTGATAGTGGTCTCTAAGCGTGTGACTAGCAGCTTTTCCAGTATTTTTCCAAGCGAGTTTAAAAGACAAATGGGTCTATAAGCCGAAGGGTCTTCTGCAGGTATACTAGGTTTTGGTAGTAATACGAGGTCTTGAACTTTCTAGCAGCTGGGAAAGGAGCATTCAGAGATACACTTGCTGAATACCTCACCAAATTTATCCGCAGCAAGGCAAACAGCGAGTTTCAAAGCTTTGTTTATTATCATTTATATTTGCAGCGGCTGTGATCACTTCTTCTTGGCTAACTTGCGCTTCCTCTGGAGAAATTTGTTTGAGGACTCTCCTTAAGGGTACCGATGAAGTATTCGGAAAGAGCGTTTCCACAATATTTTTGATCTGGGCCTCGTCTGGGGTAGCAGGCTTATTTGCTTTAAGCTTTTTTGTTGCCATTTTGAAAGCTTTTCCCCAGATGTCGTTATCCGCAGCATCACAAAGATCTAAAAAGCATTTATGTTTACTCTCTTTTATGGCATTCTTCAGATCAGGTCTCCTCTGTGAGTAATCCAGCTGAAGCGTGGAGAAGATTTCCTTACCTCGTGCTCTTTGATATCTTCTCCTAGTCTTAAGGCATTTTCTTCACAACTCCGCTATATCCTCATTCCACCAGTAAACTGAGTGTTGACGTCGACTGTGACTTCTGCTGATCTCCATACTGGCGTCGCAAGCTGCTGCCACTGCTTCCGAAATGTGCTTGGCATAGTTGTTCGCGTCACCCCTCAGGGGTGGGATAACGAGGGACGACCTAAAAGCAGATGGATTGAGAGTATCAATTTTATACAGCCTGCATCTCTGCAGTCCCGTTGATCTATGAGTTGGGCGATTGCCTATAGTGCAAATGATGGCAGAGTGATCGCTCGCTGTATAGCGCTTGCAAATTTCCCATTTGGTGGAAGAAATTAACTGCCGACTTGCAAATGTGACATCAATTACAGAACCGTATCCAGCTCTGTGAAAAGTGTGCCCAGATCCTATGTTAAGCACGGCGATGTCTAGAGCAGCGAAAGCCTCCATTAGAGCGCGGCCTCTTGTATTTGTTTGGCTACTGCCCCATTCCTCCGACCAGGCATTAAAATCGCCAGCGATTATAATTTTTCTCTTATCTCTTGCATCAGTGGCCAGTTGATCGAGTATCTGTTCGAATTTGCGAATATGTAAACTTGGCGCCAAGTAACAGCTATATATCCAAGTATTGCTGAATTTGACTCGCACAAAACCATTTGAAGCATACTACATTTGTGCAGGTGGTAAATTTCTGACACAGAGCCAAATTGCTGTCTTCCCAACGTTGTCACAGAACCATGTATTTCCTGCATGTCTTCTGTAGGGCTCGCTCAGAATCGCTATGTCAACATTTAGTTCTAGAACAGTTTGCTCCAGTACATCTTGCGCCGTTGCACAGTGGTTTAAATTGAGTTGTAATATCTTCATATTTGACTTTAATTTTTTCTCCGTTCTTCGCCTCTTTTCACCAGTGGGCAGTTTCGACTGCCTGCGAAGTGTTTGGTGTCTGTGCGATTTTCAGCTGCACAATTGAAACAAACAGCTGGACCATCCAATTTTAAGTCTCTTTTTCTGGAGGAGCATCAATGCGGTTTCCCTTGGTATGCTTAGAATTGCCATCTGTGTGTCGCCATACGTCGGGCGGAGGCTCTTGATGTTCACCTGATTAGATTTGTTTTCCAACTCAGTTTTGATAGCCGCACGTATATCTGAGACAGTGGCTAGGCAGTCGAGGTCTCGCACCTCAAGCCAGGTTTCGTCGCCAATTGCTCTGACGTTCGCCAGTTAACCCAAAACTTGGCTGATCTCGTTCTTGAGTATTTGGCTGCTGCCTCCGCCATTGACGCTTAGTTCCAGCAGAAGTTCACCTTTGGCTGTTTTTCTGGCACGCTTGACCTTCGCTCTAACTCCATTTAATTTGCCATCATCTCTTCTTGTAACCATGCCAAATATCTGGGCGTAAGACAGGCCCTCTTGCGCCTTAATTAGGATGGCTTACGATCGGCCTTTTCGCTCTCTCTGCTTTATTTGACGTTTGTTTGTCACCTTTTGCCACTTGGGCGCAGCTTCGCACGGAATCCCTGTCGGTTCAGAATTATGCTGAGAGTCGGAAATTCGTTGCTTTAATTGGGCTGTAGAATGAGCACCATTTCGTGGCCGCTTAGCTGGTGTTTTCCGCTGTGCTGCCTCCTCTTCTCTATGCCGTTTGGGAGTATCGCAAAGGTTAACGCTGTCTGCAATGGTTTTCGCGTTGGGGTTACCTTTAGTTTTAACCTCTGGAGTGGTCTACGTCGCTGTGCTACTATTATTCTTAGCTTTTGGGATGTCACCCGCCAGCAGTTTAAGAGAAAGCATTTCATGAAGCTCCTTCATGCGACCAATAGCCTGTTTGGTGCTCATGTTAATGTGGTGCACCGGTGGTTTGCCATCTTCTTTCTGATTAAAGGTATTCGCCATTTCAAGTATTAGTCTGCCCAGATCATCTAATTCAGGGATTTCCCTATCAAAGGGACATTTTGAAGCTCCTTGCGCTTCCTCCGGGCTCTCTCTATCAGCTGGTTTTGTTGACACCATCGGGGACTCTCTCAGCCTCGAGCACCTGCCAAAGATCGCCTCCTCTGTTGCTTTTTCGGCATCCGCACCATCAAGACGGTCTCGTGCGTCGGTGGCTTACGCACGTGTTTTTTTTTTTTTTGTTTTTTTTATTCGTTTATTTAAGGTAAATTTAAAAACTTAACAGAAACAATTTTAAATAAAAGAGGACTAGACAATATAGGTGATAGAACAGAGTAAGCAATAAGGAACAATGATAGAGAGTGAGTGAAAGTGTGGTGCCATAGGAGACCTGCGGGACTGACGGGGGGTTATTGCTTCGCAGGATTATGGCGGGCTGTTTATGCCCCTCCTGTATTACGTGCCCTTTCCAGAACACGAAGCTCCTTTACTATGCTTGAAGCATAAGTGCAGACGGCTGACCAGTGCTTCTGCTTGGAGGTCATAAGTTTGACCAGATTTTTGGCTGTGACTTTTTCGCCCACCGCAGTTTCCATATTTGCCGCTCTACGTCGAACCTCGGGCATTGAAAGACTATGTGTTCCGAGTCCTCTATAACTCCGTTTAGGCACATAGTGCACTCAGGGCTGTTTTCATGGCCAAAGCGCTGCAAGTATGATCTGAAACATCCATGACCCCTTAGTATTTGTGTCAGCTCAAAAGTTACTTCACCATGACGTCTGCTTAACCATTCGCCTATATCAGGAATGAACCTATTGTCCACCTGCCTTTTGTAGAACTGTCCCATCGGGCCTGCCGCTTCTCTAAGCTAGCTCTTCTGGCTTCTTCCTTCGCTGCTTTTTTTGCTGTTGGTGTCCACTCGTTGCTCTGTCTCTTGGAAAAAATGTCTGAGGCCTCCCGGGCTACAAGATCAATTGGCGCCATACCCGCTAGCACCAGTGCGGCGTCATCAGAAATAGTTCTGAAACCACGACAGACTCGCAGAGCGCCTAGCCGATAAGTGGCCTCTATGCCTTTTCTATATGTCTTGCTTTTCATCGCGTTTGCCCAAACCGGGGCGTCGTACAGGATGGTCGACTTAAGCACGTTCATTAAAAGTAGACGTTGACCTTGTCTAGGACCTCTTGAATTTAGCAGGATGCGATTGAGGCTTCGTCCTAGTTCCGCTGCCTTGCTGTTAACGTTGGCCAAGTGCTCCTTAAATCAGAGGCGGGTATCTAGCATTACCCCTAGATATCGGATGCACATGAATCTAGCACAATTTCGGCAGATTCAACTGCTTTTCGGCTGCTAATTAGGACAATCTCTGTTTTCTGATCTGCTACCTCGAGTCCTGCGTTGCAGAGCCATTGCTTGATTATGCCCACAGATGCCACCGTCTTCGCTTCCGCATTGTGGAGATGCTTTGCCACCACCACAAGTGCAACGTCGTCAGCAAAGCCGATTATTTTTGTGTCGGGCGGAAGCTGTAGCCGCAGAATGCCGTCATACATAACATTCCATAGGAGGGGGCCAAGTACTTGTACTTTGTGAGTACGAGTACCGTTCTGGGTATTGTATCGAAGGATTCGCTTTCTAAAGTAATCTTCAACCATATGAACAAGATGTTCTGGGACTTGGTACCTATGTAGGGGGTCAAGTATACGAGTCCAGTTGGCTGTGTTAAATGCGTTTTTGACATCTAGCGTAGTGATCAGGCAGTACTTTTTATTTCCTCCTTTCCAACGTTCGCCGTCAATGGCTTTAGCAGCAGTATCTACAACTATTTGTAGTGCATCGATTGTTGATTTACCTTTACGACAACCAAATTGCATTGGAGACAGGTCTTCTGCATGTTTGATAGTGGTCTCTAAGCGTGTGACTAGCAGCTTTTCCAGTATTTTTCCAAGCGAGTTTAAAAGACAAATGGGTCTATAAGCCGAAGGGTCTTCTGCAGGTATACTAGGTTTTGGTAGTAATACGAGGTCTTGAACTTTCTAGCAGCTGGGAAAGGAGCATTAAGAGATACACTTGCTGAATACCTCACCAAATTTATCCGCAGCAAGGCAAACAGCGAGTTTCAAAGCTTTGTTTATTATCATTTATATTTGCAGCGGCTGTGATCACTTCTTCTTGGCTAACTTGCGCTTCCTCTGGAGAAATTTGTTTGAGGACTCTCCTTAAGGGTACCGATGAAGTATTCGGAAAGAGCGTTTCCACAATATTTTTGATCTGGGCCTCGTCTGGGGTAGCAGGCTTATTTGCTTTAAGCTTTTTTTGTTGCCATTTTGAAAGCTTTTCCCCAGATGTCGTTATCCGCAGCATCACAAAGATCTAAAAAGCATTTATGTTTACTCTCTTTTATGGCATTCTTCAGATCAGGTCTCCTCTGTGAGTAATCCAGCTGAAGCGTGGAGAAGATTTCCTTACCTCGTGCTCTTTGATATCTTCTCCTAGTCTTAAGGCATTTTCTTCACAACTCCGCTATATCCTCATTCCACCAGTAAACTGAGTGTTGACGTCGACTGTGACTTCTGCTGATCTCCATACTGGCGTCGCAAGCTGCTGCCACTGCTTCCGAAATTTGCTTGGCATAGTTGTTCGCGTCACCCCTCAGGGGTGGGATAACGAGGGACGACCTAAAAGCAGATGGATTGAGAGTATCAATTTTATACAGCCTGCATCTCTGCAGTCCCGTTGATCTTTGAGTTGGGCAATTGCCTATAGTGCAAATGATGGCAGAGTGATCGCTCGCTGTATAGCGCTTGCAAATTTCCCATTTGGTGGAAGAAATTAACTGCCGACTTGCAAATGTGACATCAATTACAGAACCGTATCCAGCTATCTGTTCGAATTCGCGAATATGTAAACTTGGTGCCAAGTAACAGCTATATATCCAAGTATCTGAAGTATTTGAAGCATACTGCATTTGTGCAGGTGGTAAATTTCTGCCACAGAGCCAAATTACTGTCTTCCCAACGTTGTCACAGAACCATGTATTTCCTGCACGTCTTCTGTAGGGCTCGCTCAGAATCGCTATGTCAACATTTAGTTCTAGAACAGTTTGCTCCAGTACATCTTGCGCCGTTGCACAGTGGTTTAAATTGAGTTGTAATATCTTCATATTTGACTTTAATTTTTTCTCCGTTCTTCGCCTCTATTCACCAGTGGGCAGTTTCGACTGCCTGCGAAGTGTTTGGTGTCTGTGTGATTTTCAGCTGCACAATTGAAACAATTTGGCTCATTTTTACACTCAGCGGCTTTGTGGCATGTTTGTCCGTGTTATGCTAGTGCAATCGACTGCTACGTGTCCAAAATTAAGGCATTTGTAGCATCTCTTTTGCCCTTGCCTTTCTTTTATACGGCAGCTGGACCATCCAATTTTAAGTCTCTTTTTCTGGAGGAGCATCAATGCGGTTTCCCTCGGTATGCTTAGAATTGCCATCTGTGTATCGCCATACGTCGGCCGGAGGCTCTTGATGTTCACCTGAGTGGATTTGTTTTCCAACTCAGTTTCGATAGCCGCACGTACATCTGAGACAGTGGCCAGGCAGTCGAGGTCTCGCACCTCAAGCCAGGTTTCGTCGCCAATTGCTCTGACGTTCGCCAGTTGACCCAAAACTTGGCTGATCTCGTTCTTGAGTATTTGGCTGCTGCCTCCGCCATTGACGCTTAGTTCCAGCAGAAGTTCACCTTTGGCTGTTTTTCTGGCACGCTTGACCTTGTCTCTAACTCCATTCAATTTGCCATAATCTCTTCTTGTAACCATGCCAAGAATCTGGGCGTAAGACAGGCCCTCTTGAGCCTTAATTAAGATGGCTTCCGATCGGCCTTTTCGCTCTCTCTGCTTTATTTGACTTTTGTTTGTCACCTTTTGCCACTTGGGCGCAGCTTCGCACGGAATCCCTGTCGGTTCAGAATTATGCTGAGAGTCGGAAATTCGTTGCTTTAATTGGGCTGCATACGACGTCTTAGAATGAGCACCATATCGTGGCCGCTTAGCTGGTGTCTTCCGCTGTGCTGCCTCCTCTTCTCTATGCCGTTTGGGAGTATCGCAAAGGTTAACGCTGTCTGCAATGGTTTTCGCGTTGGGGTTACCTTTAGTTTTAACCTCTGGAGTGGTCTGCGTCGCTGTGCTACTATTCTTCTTAGCTTTTGGGATGTCGCCCGCCAGCAGTTTAAGAGAAAGCATTTCATGAAGCTCCTTCAATAGCCTGTTTGGTGCTCATGTTAATGTGGCGCACCGGTGGTTTGCCATCTTCTTTCTTATTAAAGGTATTCGCCATTTCAAGTATTAGTCTGCCCAACTCATCTAATTCAGGGATTTCCCTATCAAAGGGACATTTTGAAGCTCTTTGCGCTTCCTCCGGGCTCTCTCTATCAGCTGGTTTTGTTGACGCCATCGGGGACTCTCTCAGCCTCGAGCGCCTGCCAAAGGTCGCCTCCTCTGTTGCTTTGTCGGCATCCGCACCATCAAGACGGTGCAGCTGGTCCATAGAAACCACAAATTTCTCCATGTATTGGTAGTGGTATTAATACTCCAACTTAAATTCAATTCAAAATTAACTGCCTTAAAATTATGAGGAGTCCAAAACAGTGCAGGTGTGTGTTTAGTTCCCAAAGGTGTTTTTTAAGCAGTATTTTATGTTTTTCAGATACGCGGGCCACGCAACTTGTTGCAAAATTGTTGGAGCGATTAAAAACACGACTTTCACTCTTTCTCAGTCCTTATAATATGTGGCTTACGCACGTGTGCGTGTGTGTTTTCGCTGTTGCCGTTCTATGCACTCCCAATGTAACGTCACACGAGCCTACATGCACTTGTTCTTATCTGTTTCTCATTGCATGTTACACATATTCGGCCTTTGCTTTGCCCATTTCTCATATGTAATTATGTTTGTGTGTATGTTTGCCAGTTTTGAATCACGCGATTTACATGTTTGCATTTTACTTTCGGTTCGATCGCACATTTCTTTCGTTTGCTTGTGTTCGATCGAACCTCCAGGTTCGTTTATATGTTTGAGTCAAACATATAAACGCGCGCATAGATGAATTTGAGTTTACTTTTTGGGCCAACGCTTATTTTAATTATTAGCCGCTTTTACGACTTAAATTTATTTATATCTGTATCTGGCTTAATGCTTTGCCGCATTTGTGAGGTATATATATATATATATATATATATTATATATTATATATTATATATTAAATTAAATTAAAATATTTCAATCAGATAATTTCGTACATATAATTGTTGAATATCCTAATGTAAAAAATGTTTGCAGAAAAGTCATGTTATTCCCAGTAGCTCATAACAAAACCATCCTACAATTGCGTGATGATGTGGTAGCTGAATGCGCCGGACAAGTACAACAACTAACAAAGTGTGTCACTACCAACTACGCGACCTTTTGCAAGAAATCATTGCAGGAAACTTGTGCCAGCGGGTTACACTCAGGAAAAGCAGCAACGTGCCACTCACAACCCAGTCACCCAGAGCCTATCACAATAGTGGACAAAGGTACTGTCATCATCAACGACAAGCGTCAGAGTAGACGACGGGCCCATAATCACCACCAAGGGCACTTGCCTCGTCACGTTTGAACGAGAGGCAACCGTAAATGAGACCATCTTCCTCAACTACAATCGTGTGATAAAGAAGGAGCCTGGCATTGCAGCATCTCCGCTCCTGAAGATTACCGGGCATGACCAAGTGCTTAGCCTGCCGTTGCTCAAAAGAATTAATGAGCACAGCCTTGATATCATCAGGGGGAACAACTAATGTTTGGCTCAAGATTGGTATAGTCATTGGTCTCGTCTTCTGTAGCGTCGGTGTGATTCAACAATGCTGGAATCGAAGGAAGGCTTCCTTAAGACTGCAGGCGTTGGCAAAGGAGTATTGCGTCACTTAGGACGGCACCGATCTTAGGGGGGAGTAGTTAACAGCATGGTTAACGAGCAACCCTCGCAGCGGATGTGATGCACGCGCGGAGGCATTGTTGTTGAGTCAGGCATTTATTGTGTTGCGCAAACAAGTTGCAGGCTATGATTGGTCGATGCACTTTGTCGACTAAGCGTCTGCATGCCATGAGAATTTCGCTGACCATTAGTTTTATATTTCAATTGTACTTAGCTTAAGATTCATATTCATTTTTCTTATAGTTTAATTTTGTATCACCAATTTTGTATCACTGCTAAGCTAACGCTAGCACTAATCTAATAACTAATTACTTATTTCAGATAAAAGGTAACTTGCCGCGAACTACTAATAGTCGGTCGTGTGGCAGCAAAATAAATGAATTTATATAGGATTTTTTATAGGATTGGATCTACTTCACACGTAAAGTGGAGTAACTGTGTATAAGATGCATTGCTAAATGGAACGGAATCAATCGTTGATAATCGTTACCGCCAAAAAAAAAAAGAAAAAAAATAAATAAAATTGCAATCTATGTATAAACATATATGTAGTTAACTTTAATAACAAGTGTGTTGCGATTGGGCAAAATCAATCGTTGATAATTGCTGTTATCGCAACATTATTTATTGATAATAATGCCACGACATGAACCACAACATAAGCAACATAGTAATATAGTTATGAATGTATACATATGTATACACACATACAGCCATACGTATCTAGAAATTTTCAGAATTACGTTAAATTTTATGACACGCTCCAAAAAAAAAAAAAAAAAAAAAAAAAAAAAAAAACAGCAATACCACATTTCTGAGTATTGAAGCCGACCTATCGGAATCTTGCATTTCGGTCGTCACGCTCATTACTACAGAGGCGCTGATGTTCGGCGCCACTATTCTGCCCTTCGACAGCCACCGTCGCTCATTTCGGCAAAACCAAATATGCCTGGCGACATCAATTCGCACAAAAAAGCTACAAAATATGTACATAGCTTGTAGAGAAAGACACTATTCTGTAAGCAACTCGTAAAACTGCAAGATCAGTTGCGACACAGAGCTCAAACAGTGAAGACATAAGAAGTTTACAAATAAAAATACCACGTTTTATTGTGCAGTGATATTGTTTATCTGTACAATTAATATTGTATATAGAAAAAAAAAAACAACAACAAATGTGAATAGAAAAAGTCAATATTTATATGACTTAACAGATCGGCTTTGGTAAAACGCATATACAAATTTTCAAAGCATATATAATTTTTTTTCTCACGCTGTTCTCTCCTACGTTGAATTAGATCCGACGAATTCTGGTGACCATAGCGCAAATAATAGCATTTTCTTAAGTAATGTCAAAGGGATATCTGCCGGGCGAATCACAAAAACAAGTGAAAACCTATTTTGCCCTCTCAACGTAAACTCAATGGACTCTGGCAACGCTTTGGCATCACTCCCGTCTACTATATCGTCTTCAAACGGGACACATTCAACAATTAGCATGGCCACCACTCCAACAATTTTAAATCCAACCGACATCCTCGTTTTCATCAAAGAAGTACCTACTTTCGACGGAAACCCTAATCAACTACAGGACTTCATCGTTAATGTGGAAAGGGTGATCACATCAATTCAAGGAATAGATTGTATTTCAAGAATAAGATCGCAACTAACAGACAAGTTACGAAACGCTAATTAATACTCGACCGCCAAAGCTAAACTCTATGACGAAATTAGCTTGAATACCTTTTTATTTGCGAGAACCTCTTAAAACTTCAGTAAAAACAAAAAATCCGCTAGATATTAAGGAAGCCTACGAATATTGCCGTATAGAAAAGACTTTTTATTCTCAAAAACCAAACACTACTCAGAATATTAGAGCACAAATAGCACCATATTCACGCCCCCAAAATATAAGAAACCATCCTAACAATAACCCACACTATAACAATAGAAGCAATTCATATAAAAATTTGGTAAACATCACTCAGCCTAACAATAACAATGATAATAGAAATTCAACTGTAAATCATTTTAACTCAACTGTTTGTGGGAGGGCGAAGGATTTGTGAAGTAGTTGTTGCCAACAGTTTCCAATATAAATAATTAGACCGACGCGTGGACTTCGATTTATAAAATAACACAAGCTTTATTATTATGAAATATAACACTGTGTATATGGTGGCCACTTGGCAATACAAAAAGAATTAGGTTGTTTAAGACTTGGAAATGTGTGTGTACGGTGTGTTCGTCTACGTGTATTCGGTATCGATGTGAAATACCGACTCACTGCTTCTATGGATCTTTTTCCACTTGTCCCATGATCTTCAGTGTGGCCGTTCTCCTTTCAATTCGCCCCTCTGTTTCAACCACGCTCCTCTTCCGCTGTTCACCCTTGCAACAAATTGCAATAGCCCGGGTGGACTGATAGGGATGGGGAGCGGCAGCGTTCTGGAGCGCCAAGATGCTGCAAGAGCTTGGAAGGAGCCTTTCCAAGACGGTGCTCTGGCCAGTAGGGCTGCCGCCATGTTGATGGATCTGGGGTGATTGTTGCCTCTTGGATCCTTACGAGGGCGGGGGAGTTCATGTGTGCCGTCATTTCTTTGTCCTGCTGGAAGATGCAAGTTGGAATTGGTGGGTGCGACGGATGTCTGAGTGGCAAAAATATGGCTGGGCGGACCGGATGATTCTGCCGTGGGCCCGCAGAGAACCCAGCCGAAGATAGTTTCCAGGCCGAAGAGAGAGCCGCAGATGTCCTTTTTAATCCGCTCTCATAAAATATGGGGTAAAAGATCCACGCCGATCACCATGTCAATGGGGGAGCGTCTATGGAATAGCGGATCTGCCAAAGGAAGCTCGTTGAGACGTAACGAAGGTCTCACCAGGGTGAACATTCTTTCGGATAGAAATGTTCCTTCAGACCCGGTGTCAATTAAAGCGCGCACAAGGAAGTTAGCGCCCAAGTGTCGAATGGTCACCATGGCGGTGCCTAGTAGGCCTTTACGTGGGGTGGAAACAAAGAAATTCTGGATGTTATGACTGGATGTGGGTCGTTCAACTGAATCTGCGTTGACGGAGGTCGCCGGTGGCTGCGCATTGGGTGTCGCCACCGCGGAGGCGGGGACGCGATGTAGCAACGTGTGATGACGTTCTTTACAGATGTGGCAGCTATGGGCGCTGGGGCATTCCCGTAGTTGATGGCCGCGTGCAAAACAATTTAGGCACAACTTCTGTTGCTTGATTACAGCCGATCGATCTTGGACGGGCATGGATGTAAATTTTGGACAGAGGCGAATCGGATGGTTCTCTCTGTCGCACGGCTTGCAGGAGACCTGATTGACACGGATTTGAGTGTTCAAATCTAGCTTGTGGCGCCGGTCTGCGAAGCGCATTGGGAAGGGGCTAGAAGACTGGAGCGGAACGACGATCTTCCAGAGTCTCCAGAACGCGATAACGGTCGATCAGGAACCCGTTTAGGTCGGCCCACGAAGAAAGAGTTGTTTTGTTGGGGATGGACTGTTCCCATAAGGCAATAGTGGCGTTAAGCAATTTAGAGGTGCAAAGTGCCACCAGGAGGACATCCCAACTGTCAGTGCTGACTCCTGAGAGCGTGAGCGTAGTCAAGCACCCTTGGATAGTAGTTTGCAGCTCCTTTAAGGCCCCACAAGTCTCATGGACAACCGTAGGGAGGTTGAAGAGTATCTTGGTCTGATTGGCCACGAGCTGCCTTTTGTTTCCAAAACGGCCTGCAAGTTTTCCCAAGCCGCTTGGAAGCCCTCATTAGTGAAGGGTAAGCTTGAGACGATCGCCTTTGCCTCGCCGCGCGTTTTTGAAACGAAATGGTACAGTTTTTCCACTGGCGCCAGTCTCGGGTTGTTTATGTACATGGCCGTAAAGAGATCACGGAACGTGGGCCATTAATTGTAATCTCCCGTGAACACGTCAACCTCACACGGAGGCAGTCGGTAGCCTGGCTGTGCGTGGTGTTCACGAGAGACCTGAACGTTTTGGGGCACGGAAGTTGCTTCAGACGATTGAACTTGTTCAATACGTTCTCCCAGACTGGTGCCGCACCAAACATACACCATGTATGCGTATTCATATTTTGACCTAACGGTCATTAAATTGGCGCGGTTCTCATCGCTCCCATCAGCCGTAAGGGCTCTGGTACATGCCATGTACTCGGACTCGATTCTGCTCCAGAGGACTCAACGAGAACAGCGGAACGTCCCCCTCCATGGAGCCCATGGTGTTGACCTCGAAGACGCTCAGACTGTCGCAAGCGGCGTTAAAATGATTCACTGACATGGTGGCTGCGTCGAGTAGTCGTTGAGACTCGGACCTGGTTAAAGTTCTCGACGCGGGAGCCGAAACAGGGACGCGCGGAATCGAAAGCGAGCTGGAATCGGACAGCGTGGGCGAGGGAGTACGTGTGGCAAACCGCTGTGCAGTAGAGCCGGGGGAGGAAGGCGATGATAGTGTGGTAGCGGAACTGGATTGGCTACGTTTTACCGTATCTGTGACGCGCGGTACTTTTACTTTGGCCGGCGGTGTGGATGGCGATACGGAACGGCGAGGCAATGCGAGATGATCGGATTTGTTGCTGCTTTTAGCAGGATCGATGGGCATAATCGGAATGGAAGGATATCGTGTGGTCAAGGAATCTGACCAGAGTGGACTGTATGGGGCGGATTGAATGCCGATAAGATATATCAAAAACGGATAAAATCAATAAATAAATAAATAAGGATATTTTTATTAAATTTAAATGATCTTGCGATGGGAATAAGAAGAAAATAATGAGAATTAATGGAATTGGGAAGAACTATTGTGAGGCGTGAACAATTATTATTAGCGTTGGGTTGGAATCCTCAAGCAATATTTTTTTTGTCACAGCTTGTTATTAAAATTGTTACTCTGCTGTAGAAAAATAAATATTGGAAGGACCTGGTCAGAACCGAATGCCTGTGCTTAAAATTGGAATTTTATTTGATAACTTAAAGAACCAGAATTGTAGCTCAGGTTGGAAATTGGAACTAGTTCCGGAACCGACGAACGCTATTTTAGAAATTAATAATTTTTCCACGCACACACAAATGCCGAAACTACTCGGCCCTCGGAGTTATTATTAAAATTTTCGAAAATGTAAAATTTTTGTAATGTGGAAAAATATTTTTTTGGATTGAATAAATTTTTCGAAATGTGGAAAAATATATATGTATATATATATATTTTTTTTAATAATATTGATTAAATTTAATAATTTTTTTTCGAAATGTGGAAAAATAATTTTTTTGGAAATGTGGAAAAATATTTTTTTTGGATTAACTAATTAAATAAATTTTTTTGAAATGTGGAAAAATAATTACCTTTTTTTGATTAAATAAATTTTCCTTTTAATTTCTCCTTTTTATTTTATTAATTCTCATTAAAACTTCACTCGGAATTTTTTTCTTCTGTTTTGTGAGGGTGTTGTGTCAGTGTGCACAATTCGAACAGCTGTGCGACTTCTTTGGCTAATTGTTGCACTTGGTAATTTTTAATTAATTTTGCGCGGTTTTATTGAATTGGACACAAAAAAGGAAACAAGTTGCAAGTGCAGAAATTTTGTGCAAGTAGTGCGTGAAAATAATTAATCAATTTTACAGCAAAATAAAATTTCTATGCACAAAAAAAAGGTTTGCCAAAGCCGGTACACATATATATGAACATATGTATGTATATGTATGCAAGTTGTGAAAAGCTTACAAGCGGAGCTTTTATGCGGTTCTTTTTGTTGTTGGTTTTTAGCGGCGGAAGAATGCTTTGGAGCCGGCAAACAATTATAATAGGTAAATTTGATTTGATTTTATTAAGACACAGAAATTAACTTTATTTTCAGCTTGCACTTGCACTTGAACTCGCGATTGCTGGTATGTATGTGGATATATGTGGTTTGTATATGGATATATGTGTAGATGTAGATGTGTAGAAATATGTAAATTGTATGTGGATATGTATGTAGATGTTTATATGTATGTGAATATATGTAGATTTGATTGTAAATTTTTTATGCAAATTTTGTTGAAAATGATACAATATTATGGAGTAGATGGCTAGGATAAGCGATCACACCAGGATAGGTGAGGGCACAGGACACAATTACATGGAATGTACATACAAATTAGAGTGAAAAGTCGCTATGGAAAAAAGCGGGAAACTTTTCAGGTAAGTATGTGTATGTGTGTGCTAATTAATATATTGAAATTATAAGTTTTTCTACTTAGCAGATTCTCCACCGATGCGATGCTGGGGTCGAGAGGAAGGTTATCCAGCTCGAAGGACCAATGTTTGTGGGAGGGCGAAGGATTTGTGAAGTAGATGTTGCCAACAGTTTCCAATATAAATAATTAGACCGACGCGTGGACTTCGATTTATAAAACAACACAAGCTTTATTATAATAAAATATAACACTGTGTATATGGTGGCCACTTGACAATACAAAAAGAATTAGGTTGTTTAAGACTTGGAAATGTGTGTGTACGGTGTGTTCGTGTACGTGTATTCGGTATCGATGTGAAATACGGACTCACTGCTTCTATGGAGCTTTTTCCACTTGTCCCATGATCTTCAGTATAGCCGTTCTCCTTTCAATTCGCCCCTCTGTTTCAACCACGCTCCTCTTCCGCTGTTCACCCTTTTATGGCGTGAACATCAACAATCACCTCCAGGAATCAATTGCATAATATTAATGAACAGCACCCTCAACTGAACTTTGCAATATTAACGACACAGGAAATTTTCTCGAAACTGACTCCAAGAATCAACAGGGTAGTTAACAAAAAAAACACACGGATCAACACTCCCTTTCATATGGATTAATTCCATCACAAATCAACCAATAAAATTTTTGATAGATACAGGTTCCACAAATTCATTTATTAGCCCAACTATAGTTTCCAATATCGATCGTAAAACTCTCGATAATCCCGTAACTGTCCAGACTGTCCTAAATCAATACGTCATTAGACAAAAAACCATGATTCAATCGCTTAAAGAGTTTAAAGAAGAAATTAAGGTGGAGTTTTGACTTCCATCCAAATTTTAAAGGCCTGTTTGGAATGGATATTCTTAGAAAATTAAAAGCCAATATTAATCTAGCCCGTTTTTATATTGAAACTCCAAAATCATATTTAAAAATATATATACAAGACAACCCAGTAACCGAAGTACATTTTATCCCCGCTCTATCAAAAGTCTTAGTAAATCTTCCAGTCCAGTTAAAGCAATGTGATTTTTACAGTCAAGAGACAACCTATTACAAGCATTTAAATATATCAGAAGGATTATACAACTCAGATAACGGATATAGCAATATGTTAATTATAAATAAGTCCCTCGAAGATCAGCAATTATATTTCGAACAGCCATTAAAAACCATCCCCTATAATCAAAATCACTTTGTTGAAATGCACAATATAGTTTCAGATGATCAGAATCCTCAACATTTCCACAAACACGGCATCACATTGAAAACAGACCACCTTAACTCCGTAGAGAAAATCGCGTTAATGCAACTTTTTAGTAAACACACAGACCTTTTCTATGACGATAGTCAGAAGTTAACGTTCACCAATGACATTAAACACTATATACGCACAACCGATGATACGCCAATCTTTGTCAAATCCTATCGCTATCCTTTCGCTTTAAAAAAGGATGTAAAAAACCAAATAGAGTCAATGTTAAAACAAAATATAATTACAACCAGCTATTCACCTTGGAGTGCCCCAGTTTGGGTAGTTCTAAAAAAAACAAACCCTAATGAAACACGAAAATGGAGACTAGTTTTAGATTATCGCAAGCTCAACGAAAAAACAACTTCAGACCGCTACCCCTTTCCAAATAAAAACGATATTCTAGACCAACTCGGTAAATCCAACTATTTCTCAACGCTCGATTTAGCTAGTGGATTTCACCAAATTGAAATGAACCAAGCGGACAGATATATAAATGCTTTTACAGTAGAAAGTCGTCGCTTTGAGATCGTCCGTATGCCGTTCGGGTTGAAGAAAGCTGCTTCAACGACCATATCCTTGGACATCTTGTAGGTTCGATTTGTCTGGTTTACTTGGACGACATCACAGTTTTTTGACATCTTTGCAAAAACACATGACTGCTATTAAACAAGTTTTTGATAGGCTCAGATCCGCTAACTTTAAATTACAAATTGCAAAATCTGACTTCCTTCAAAGAGAGGTTAATTTTCTAGGCCATTTAGTGACTCAAGATGGTGTTAAATCTAATCCCAACAAAATAAAAGCCATTCAGGAGTTCCCCATCCCAAAAACCAGGAAACAAATTAAATCATTTCTTGGGCTCCTTGGGTATTATCGTAAATTCATTAAGGACTTTGCCCGCATAACAAAGCCCCTAACACAACAATTAAAAGGTACAAAAGCGGTAACTATTGATGAAGAATACTGTAAAGCCTTTGCGTTTTGCAAAACATTACTTTGTAACAATCCAATATTGATTTACCCAAATTTCAACAAATCTTTTATATTATCACCGATGCAAGCAGTTATGCCATTGGTGCCGTGTTATCACAAAAATTAGCTGGAAACGACAAACCTATTTCTTATGCAAGTCGTACTTTATCTGATGAAGAAACTTGTTATTCAACAACAGAAAAAGAAATGCTTGCAGTTCACTGGGCAGTAAAACACAATAGGCCTCACTTATTCGGGAAAAAATTTATCTTAGTTTCGGATCATAAACCATTAACATGGAACACAGGGCCCTTTGTAGTAGCCCGTTGGAAATTACAGTTACTAGAATACGAGTACGAATTTCAATACAAAAAAGGCTCTCAAAACGTGGTTGCAGATGCACTTAGTCGTATTCGGTCCGAAACAGATATTACCGTTAACAATATAGACGTAGAAATGTCCAATAACATTTTAACCAACATTCCAACTATTGAAAAACCACTTAACGACTTTAACTTGCATTCCTGCTTCTTGTAAGGTTTTTACTCCCTTTAAAAATAAATTAATGCGAACAATCACTGAACCCAACTTTAACACAGATATTGTACTGGACATCTTAAAGAAAACAATAAAACCAAACAGGATATGCACAATTTACACATCAGACAACATTTTTAAGATAGTGCAAAATGTGTTTTCTCAAGAGTTTTCTCACAATAAACTTTTTAAATTGCTTACAAATACTACTGACCAAGAAAAAATTGTCAGTGATTATCACAATAATAACAATGCCCGGGGTATTAATGAAACATTAATGCATCTTAAAAGAAAAGTCTACTTCCCATACATGAAAAGTAAAATAGCACAGATAATAAAGAGGTGTGAAATTTGCCCCACACTTAAATATGTAGACAGCCCCAAAAACCACCTTTTCAAGTACCACAAACTCCTTGCAAACCAATTGAAATAATTCACAAAGATATTTACACAATAAACAAAAACTATAACCCTACACTAATAGATAAGTTTTCAAAAGTTTTCAATAAGTTGCATAAACGTCGTTGCTTCCATGAAAAATTTTTTTAGTTTCTTTGGAATACCTAAAAAACTAATCTATGACCAAGGTGCAGAGTTTTCCGGCAGTATATTTAAAGATTTCTGTAATCAATAAGAAACTCTTTCTGAAACACTTCTCACCTACAATAACGCTATACATTCATCTACAAAACTTTCGAACTTTTCACTGGACGCACTCATATATTTGAACAAACATTTAAATACGACAATAATCACGAATACTTACAAAAATTGAATTTCTTCAGATCAAAATTATACCAAGAGATAAAAGAAAAGTTACATACAAATACCAAACACAATCTGGATAAACTCAATGTTGATAGACAATCCGCAACACCTGTATGCACTAATAATACTATATTTAGGAAAGAAAATCGTAGAAATAAGCTAACACCAAGATTCTCCAAACATATAATTTTACAAGATAATGGTAACACACTTATCACTACACGCTCACAAAAAATACATAATAAGTAGTGTATTCTCTACTTTTAATGTCTACTATTCATTGTACTTAAGCTTAGTATAAACAAAAGATGACATTTTATATTATATAATACATTATTTGGTGTTGTGTTGGTGTTACATTTGCTGAGTATCCTCAATCCACATTAAAATCAGTGGTAGCCACCTGGACACCCTGCTCTTTATCATTTGCTTAATTTTGGGAAGGGAGGAGTTACCAAACCAACAACCCATCCACCAGTTTAATGCAATGAGATTAAAACACACACAAACACATTTACACATCTACATAAGGTATATGTTCATTAAATGTAAACACATAAGTACTTACACTTTGTAGGAACATGAGTAGATACATGAGTTTTCCTATATCTCGAGTGCGGTTGAGTTTCATTGAGGCTCCGTTGTTACCTCACTTAATAAGTCGCGAGATTCCTGAAAAATCAGCAAAAGTTATTACTCGGGCCAACACAAGCTGAGACACATACCTGGGCACAAGGAATTGGTGCTTTGTCTGTGCCTCTGGGACTCCAAGTTTTTTGGGTGCAAATCGGACGCGGACACTGCAGACGATACCGGGGGACGCGGGGGTTTGGTTTCTGCTTTCTCCCGCCACTCTCACTTGTTTTTACTGGTGTGGGTGGGATTTTATTATCCGCATTTCTCCAACCAGACCTGCATTTGTTGTGCTCTGCTTCTTCATAATTTGGCAACCGAACAGCTGATCGCTAATAGTGCTGGTCAGCAGCAATATTCGGCAAGACCCAGGCCGCCAGGTGGCGCTTCTGGGCTCTTTTTTAAATTAAAGCCGTTACGCCCGTTGCATTCAAACTCGAATCTAAATCAGTTTAGTGCATTATGGAAAAATGTGCTGCATCGATGGATCGTCAGTACCGACTGGACGGAACTGAACTTAACGAAGAGACTATCTTCGGCAAGCGGCCAAGATTAAGGGAGTCACCGCAGCCCAGCAGCCTAGCTGCAGCAGCGGCAAATGCACCAACACCTGGCAGTCCAGAATTAGCCACTGCAGTTGCTTCAAGTCCGCCAGTAACTTGTAATATCCCGGAATTGGATGAACTCGGTATGATTCTATTCCAACTAGAATGTACTTTCTCTAAAAAAGAGGATGGAAAGCCAAAAGTAAGGCATGTAAACCAGAGTACAATGAGCGCCATAGCACGAATGAGGCAGATGCACGAGATGCTGTGCCTAAAAGCACTAGCAGGCGAGCTAGCACACAAACCTGCAGTAGGAGTTGCTGCAACCCAGACTTTGCCAGAGGCCAAATCGCATCATAAAAATGGAGCTTCAATAGACTCATCTAAGAGGTCAAGGGAGGAATCGGCCACTCAGCGCAACACACCACCTAAAAAACTGCGGAACATCGCCCAGCCAAATAGGTCGTACGCAGATCAACTGAAGGGACACAGATCTCTAACTGGAGATCGTCCAGCAGGCAAGAGCCCACCACCAAAAGGTTCTGCACCAACTATAACATCAGCAGCTAGCAGCGAAAATGCTGAATGGCAACAAGTAACTGCTAAAAGGAAGGCCAAAATTACGGAACGGCGTGGCAGGCCAGATGTAATCATTATCAAGCCCGACGAAGGTAGCTCCTACGCCGACTTGCTAGGTTTGGTCACCAGGCGAGAGGATGGACGGCTAAACGGAGTTAAAGATTGCGTTAAAAGGGCAAGAAAAACCACAAGAGGAGAGCTGCTCTTGGAATTAAAGGGAGATTGCACGCCGCATAAGCTTCAGGAAGACTTGAGCCAAGTACTGGGCTCAAAAATATCGGTACGCACGGTGAGTGACCTTTCCTTCATAGAGCTCCGTGACCTGGACTGCTTGGCAACTGCAGATGATGTGCTGGCAGCCATTTCAGAGAAACTAGCAAGAAACTCAGCACAAGTTTCTGTTAAAGCAATGAGACCCTCATATGGGGAAACCCAAACGGCGATTGTAGCAGTAGCACAGGATGTCGCAACTGAATTACTTATGCTTAAATCCATCAGAATAGGATGGTCCAACTGCCGTATCCGGGCGCGGGCTGCAGTTAAACGATGTTATAGATGTCTTAATTTTGGACACGCTGCCTCCATGTGCAATGGCACTACTGATCGCTCTAACTGCTGTATCAAGTGTGGACAACCCGGCCATAAAATCGCTACATGCCAAAATAAGCCAAACTGCTTCAATTGTGTGGCAGACAAGAGATCGGTAACTGATCATATAGCAGGCAGCAAAAGCTGCCCATTAGCTAACGCCCGAGCTACATCATCACCTGTAGAATGAAGATCTTGCAGCTGAATTTAAATCACTGCGCAGCGGCCTATGACCTTTTAAAGCAGACGGTAAGAGAACTTAACGTAGATTTAGCCATTATAAGCGAGCCTTACAGAACTGGTACAGATAGTAACTGGGCAGTCGACACCACTGGAAAAGCTGCAATCTGGGCCTGCGGGCTAAATGCCCCTGCTATGGAAGCTATCTACTCTGGGCAAGGATTTGTCAGAGTTAAAATTGGGGACATTTGGATATTTAGTTGCTATGCTGCTCCCAGCCTGCGTCACTGCGACTACGAAAATCTGGTGGATAGTATTGCAAGGGATGCTAGAGCTATGCAGAAACTATTGATTGCGGGCGATTTTAATGCCTGGTCAGTAGAATGGGGCAGCAACTCCACCAACGCCAGGGGACGGACTCTGCTAGAGGCTATGGCCACTCTTGACCTGGTCATACTTAACACTGGTACTGAGCACACTTTCAGTCGTGCAGGGTATGGCTCTGTTATCGACATTACACTCGCTAGCAGCAACCTATCCCAGAATGCGTCATGGAGCCTTTGCTGTCACTATACTGGAAGTGACCATCAGGCCATCATATGTAATATTGGCGGACGTCAAACTCAAATCGCGCAACGGCATCATAGTAGTGCCAAAATGTATAGAGTTGATACCTTTAATCCAAATGCTTTTGCCTCAGCTCTGTCAATTCCAGAGATGACAGGTGATGCAGCTAGCAGCTCAGAACTATTAATGGAAGCTGTATCGCTTGCATGCGACTCCAGCATGTCCATTCGAAGGGGCCATAGCAAGCACCGTGCTCCAGTATACTGGTGGAACGACATCATCGCTGAGGCAAGAAGGAAATGTCTGAAGGCCAGGCGTTGCTACCAAAGGGCTAGAGGCAGGCCTAACTTTCAGCTCCTGCAACAAATATTCGCTGCGAAGAGAGGCGAACTAAAAAAACAAATAATCGCCAGCAAACGCCAAGCTTTTTGGATCTCTGCGACTCAGCGGACAGCGATATCTGGGGATTGGCCTACAAGGTTGCACTCAAAAAACTGCGTGCAGCAAAACCAGCGGTTCCGGACGAAGGCCGCCTAAATTATATTGTCAGAGCTCTCTTTCCTTGCACATCTGTTGTTGCACCATGGTCCCAACCCAACAATGTGGCCATAGTTGAACGCCCTGTTACTGCCGAAGAGGTAACTATTGCTGCTTCCCGTTTACAGGTGCAAAAAGCCCCCGGCCCAGACGCTATACCAAACATAGCATTAAAACTAGCGCTGTTACTGCAACCCAACAAGTTTGTTGATGTTTTTAACAAATGTCTTGAGGAAGGCCGTTTTCCAGATCAATGGAAAATTCAGAATCTGGTGCTAATCCCAAAACCTAACAAGCCGCCAGATGAACCGTCAGCCTACAGGCCAATTTGTTTGTTGGACTCCGTGGCGAAGATTTTGGAGTGGATAGTCAGTGCCAGGATTGAAGAATCTATAGTTGCAAATGGTGACCTTTCCACCAGGCAGTTTGGTTTTAGAAAATGCAAATCAACTGTAGATGCATTAACTACTGTCACAGACATAGCTGCCAAGGCCATAGAGGGGCAAAGATGGAAGGGAGGCCGCAAGGAATATTGCTTGGTTATCACTTTAGATGTGAGGAATGCCTTTAATTCAGCAATCTGGAGCTGCATCCTACAGGCACTCTCTAACTTCGGAGTCCCAGACTACTTGTTACGCGTAACAGAGGACTATTTCCGGAATCGCGTGCTACGGTATAACTCAAACAGCGGCCAGAAGACATATGATGTGCGCGGAGGTGTACCGCAGGGGTCGGTCCTGGGCCCGTTACTATGGAATATAATGTACGACGGCTTACTGCGGCTGCAGCTCCCAGAAGGGTCCACCTTAATAGGATTCGCCGATGATGTGGCCTTGGTCATAGTGGCTAAGGATCTCAAGGATGCGGAGCAAAGAGCGGCCGTTGCTGTTGGCTTAATAAAACGATGGCTGGCTACCAAAGGCCTACAGCTGGCTGATGAAAAAACGGAGGCAGTGCTCATCAGTAGCAGAAAGATTGTCGAAACAGCTAAGATACAGCTGGAATCCTGCACTATCTCATCGGCGAGGGCGATAAAATATTTAGGTGTCTGGCTAGACACTCGCCTTAGCTTTAAAGAACACCTGATAGCGGTTAGTCAGAGGGCAGCAGAGCTAGCAAAGTCTTTAAGCAGGATTATGCTTAACACCCGAGGACCGAAGCAGAGCCGCCGCCTGCTACTAATAAACGTCATTAAGTCCACGATGCTTTATGCAGCGCCAGTTTGGGCGAACGCGTTGGAAAACAAATCCTACAGGAATGGTTTAGAGTCCATATACCGCCTTGGAGCTCTCCGAGTCTGCTGCGGCTTCCGCACAATTTCTGCAGAAGCAGCACTTGTTATTGCGGGCATGGTCCCAATCGACCTCCTAGCTCTCGAGGCACAGCGGTGTTATAGACAGAGAAGATCAGCCATAACCCCGCAAGAAACAAAAGCCCTTAAATTGCAAGCCAGGAAAGCCAGTCTGGAGGAATGGCAAAGGCGCTGGAGCTTATCTATTAACGGAAGATGGACCTGGAATCTAATTCCAAATATCGATACCTGGCTTAAGCGGAAATTCGGCGAAGTAACATACGAACTAACCCAGTTGCTAAGTGGCCATGGATGCTTTCGTAGCTACCTATTTAGAATCGGACAGGAGGACAGCCCACATTGTCCAAGTTGCAATGAAGTAATCGAATCCCCGGAGCACATCCTATTTGTGTGCCCAAGATTTGTAGCGGAAAGGAGTACGATGGAAGAAATATGTGGCAATTCATTGGCTACTAGTAATCTGGTGGCTAATATGGTACTCAGACAGGCCAACTGGTCAGCAGTATGCACATTTGCAAAGGAAGTGATTTCCAGGCTGCGTCTCCTAGAGAGGGAGAGGAAAACAAGTGGGCCGTAGATGGCCTGCCAGCGTCCTGTGATGCAATACTTCACGGTAGTCCCGCAGGACTGTTTCTGGCATCACTTTTCTACTCTTCTATCTATATAACTTTCTACTTTTCTAATTGTTACTACTTGAATGCTTCCTTTTTAATCATTATTATTATTTTACGTAATTTTAACTTTGCTCTTTACTATCATTGTTATTTATACTTCACCTACCGAATAAAAAAAAAAAAAAAAAAAAAAAAAAAAAAAAAAACTTTGTAGGAAGATAAGAATAGAGGAAAACCTAACTACTTAGAAATAAACACACAAACTTCTGTTTTGGCAATTGAATTGAGCGGACATTTTCTGTAATCACAAAAACCTACACATTATCTAGCTCCCGATGGAAATTCCAGCGCGTATGGACTAGGATCGGTCCTTACTCAACTATTGGAAGGAGCAGAACGAGTTATCGCTTATGCCAGGAAAAGATTGTTACCAGCCGAAGAAAATTACTCTGCCACGGAAAAGAAATGCCTTGCCATAGTTTGGGCAATCAGGAAAATGCGCGGATACTTAAAAGGATATCGCTTCGATGTGGTAACAGACCATCTAGCCTACTGGACGGATTGCCCGCTGGGCACTGGAGTTACAGCAGTTCGAGTTTGATATACACTATCGCCGAGGAAAACTAAACGTTGTTGCCGATGCCCTCTCCCGACAGCCTCTAGCCGAACTACAAATAGCACAGGATACTACGGCCAAATGTAGGTGGTGGACGACGTTGAAGAACCAATTGGATAGACACCCAGAACAGATGCCAGACTATTTGTACGAAGGAAGTTAAATTTATCGCAGAATAAATCATCACCCAGATGAAAGACTATAGGAAACGAGTCTTACGCGAATGTCATGAAGATCCCACGGCGGGCCATCTAGGAATAAGGAAGACTGGTCTACGGGTAGCTGAACGCTACTATTGGCCTGGTTATTTTCGAGATGTCAATCATCATGTGAGGAATTGCTTCCCATGCCAGAAGTATAAGGTGGAGCAAAATAAGCCGGCCGGAAAAATGCTTACGAGGCAAGTAAAGGAACCTTTTAACCTCGTCTCAGCGGACTTTGTAGGTGCACTCCCACGATCAAAGCAAGCAGAATGAATCGAGCTAGTACCACTCCGGAAAGCCACAGCAGCCATGTTACAGAAAGCATTTCGGGAAAGAATCATCGGACGATTTGGAGTCCCTCACTCATTAGTGTGTGACAACGGAACTCAGTTTACCAGCAAGGACTTTAAAGCATTCTGCAAAAATTCAGGAGTAGAATTACAACATACTGCGCCCTACACCCCACGCCAGAATCCAACGGAACGCGCGAACCGCGTCTTGACTATCACAATAAACTCGAGTATATCAGACACTACAGGATACAGCCCAGCCTTTCTCGTACTTGGCAAAGAAAAGCGCCTCCCTGGAGCATTATACGATGCCGTAACTCCTGGAACAGGATCTACACCTTGATCCCCTGAAAGCAGAATCAAACAAATGGCCGACGTTCATAAACTAGCACAAGGAAACATTCAGAAAGCGTCTCAGGATCAGAGCCTAGACAACGATGGCGACCCACCATCGGGACACTCGTCCTATTACGAATACATCATCTATCCAAAGCCGCCGAAGGATTTGCTGCCAAGTTGGCGCCGAAATTTGAAGATCCCTTCAAGGTAAAATTCTTTATTTCCAGGAACATGGTCCGACTCCAAGATGCAGTGTCAGTGATCTGAAGCCATATCAACTAGCGAATCCGAGCCAAGAGAATTCGAACCAAGAGAATCCGAGCCAAGAAGGAATCATAGAAGACACAGAAGACAACCACAGAGCCGAACCTTTCTAAGAGATTTCACAGGAACCACCTGCTGGAGATTTCGATCTCCCAACGCCCCTGCCCTCTTAAAGGGGGTGTCTGCTCGCAAGGAAACACAGCATCCCACTATATCTTACCTTAGTTATCTTAGTAATAATATTAATTTTTAAGTTCATCACACGTTTGTAAATCACACTATTAGGCAGGCAACGTCAGGTAGCACATAACAACTCTGAGCCGAGGGATACCCTGGGGAACTAAAGCACAGAATCCATCCGTAATCAACCTTGCAAGTTCTGATACGAAGGAAACGGCCTGGCCTATCGAGTCCACATCTCAGCTACCGAAAGAATAACCATTTCTTTTGCCTCCGCGAAGTAAGGAGGGAGTGTGACGAATAACAAATTTTGGTACGTTTTATTTATTAATACATATAGCATTAAGCTAACCCTCAGAATCAATATGCTCTAATTACTAAACGGGATTAGTTTATCAATAATTTACCGTTTAGTGAGAGCATTGGAATATCTAGCCAGAGAGCAACTGTTTTCTTTTTCCTTTTTCTCTATTTCGCATTCCTATAGTTAGCGACGCCGACGTACCAACCGCCACGCCGTCGGTACAGTCGGCGCCAACATAGCCAAGTCAAGACGTTTTGTCACGTACGCCAAAAGCTCATAGGATAACGGTTATTTGTCAGCAGCCAATCAAAACGCGCAACGCATTCTTGCAGCTGCGTCGTAAGCTTAGAACGAAGCGAAAATAGGGCAAAGGCCGGTTTTAGGAGTAATAGCAAGATCCCTTAGTTTCTGACCAGAGAACATATCGGACGTGTATAAAAGTAAATAATTAGTTTTGTTGACCATCGCCGGGATCGTATCGTGTATACATACATAAACAGAAACCTAGTATACAAAGAACATATAGTGTCAGAGTGATGGTGTTAAAACTTCAAACAGTGCAAGTTTAAACAAAAACTAGAAGGATGGGCTAACTTCGGCCACGCCGAAGTTCGGATACCTTTGCAAACTGTTGTTTTTAATTACATATAAATTACCAGAATTATAAGAAAGTAGATAAAATTAATCATGCCCGTGGCTCCAAGAAAAAAACTTACGAGTAAAAAAATTTTTTTTTTTTTGGTCCTATTGTTCCTATAGGAGCTATATCATATAGTCGGCCGATTCTGTTAAAACTCAACAGACACATTTTTATGTATTTCAAACTTACATATACCAAATTTCGAGTGAAACTCTATTAAAATAACCAAGATTTTCATCTAAAACCAATTATTTGTGCCCCGATTTTGCTTAACCTTTACAGAGATGTAAGAAAGTATATAAAACTTAAAAATACCAAATTTAGTGATAATCGCTTTTAAAACAACAAAGTTATTGCTCGAAATCCATATTCATGACCGATGGTTCCTATGGGAGCTATATGATATAGGCAACCGATTTTAATAAAACTTGGTGGATATGTTAAGAAGTATATAAAACTTACAAATACCGACTTTCGTGATATTTCGTTGGAAAACAACAATGTTATTAAGGTTAAAGCTTATTCACGACCGATCCTTCCTATGGGAGCTATAAGATATAGTCATCCGATCGGGATGATTCCGAGATATACAATGCCTGCAGCAAAATGAAGCCTAGGTGCAAAATTTCAGCTCTGTAGCTTTAAGGGTCTCGGAGGAGATTGCGTTGATCCAGACAGACGGACAGACAGACAGACAGACAGACAGACAGACAGACGGACAGACGGACAGACGGACATGGCTATATCAACTCAGCTCATCGTGCTGATCAAGAATATATATACTTTATATAGTCGGAGATGCTTCCTTCTATGCGTTGCAAACTTCTGACCAAAATTAGTATATCTTTTTTGCAAAGGTATAATAAGATGGAAAAGACTAAAGCATATCCACATAGTTAGTTCTTATTTTCCCGTGACGTCCCAATTTTAAGTGATTAGTGTTGTTTAAATAGTCTCCATTATCACATCTAGTGCCTGTTTCAGGGTCCGGGTAATACCCCAACTGAAACAGTATTACATGTGGAAAGTAGACTTAGTGCCATTTAATATTTATTTCGGTGCCCGGGTAATACCCTAACCGAAATAATATTGAAAGTGCATGACCTAGTAGTAAATGTTGCGTCGTTAAAGTGTTTTCCATGGTACAGTTGGCATCATGTCAACCAGCAACCATTTCAGTGTCCGGGTAATACCCTAACTGAAATGGTGCTGGGCGTACATGTGCCGACTTAGTGCCATTTAATATTATTCGACATTCGGGTAATACCAAAGCCGATGTATAGATAGTACAGTGGTCGTGCCAATGCCATTTGGTTAATATTTCAGTGTCCGGGTAATACCCTAACTGAAATATTACCAATTGTACATTCGACCACTCAGTGTCATTTAATATCTATTTCGGTGTGCGGTTAATACCCCAACCGAAATAATATTAAATGTACATGCAATTGTATGCATGTTATGTATCTCTCGCATTGTACAGTGTTCACCCCAAATAAGGGTCTCTAATAGTAATTTTTTAATTTCGTGTCTCGTGCTAATTATTGTGTATCCACTGTAGTGAATAGTGAGTTTGTTGAAGAGAATTGGGCATCTCTTTTGCTGCGTCAAATTAATGATTATTTCCGATATTTGCCTCTACTAATTTGAAGTCCAGAGAGGAAGAGAGATTTATTTACAAATTTTCCGTAACTAAGGGCCCTGGGGAGATTGATATATGTACATCCTTACAATATGAATATTGATATGGATATCGCTATGAATATCGATATGGATATCGATGTCGATATGGAGAACGATATGGATATTGATATGGATATTGATATGAATATCGATATGGATATCCATATCGATATGTATATCGATATGATTATTGATTGATATGGATATCGATATAGATATCCATATCGATATCCGTAGCGGTATCCTTCGTATGGATATCGATATCGATATCGATACGTATATTAATAGGTGTACCGATATTAATACGATTGGTAATAATATAGACATCGATATACACATCGATATGGATATTGATATGGATATCGATAAGTATCAGGATATCGATATGGATATCTATGTGAATCGCGATATGGATAGTGATATGGATATCGATATGCATATCGACATATATATGGATAGCTCCCATAGGAACGAGCGGTCAAGAAAATAGTTTTATATAAATAATTTAAGTATTTTAAAAGAATTTCCCTGTAATTTGGTATGTGTAAGTTTTGTATAAGTAGAAATGTGTCTGTAGAGGTTTGACAGAATCGGTCGACTATATGTTATAGCTCTCATAGCAACAATCGGTTATGTAATACAAAAGGACAGTTTCCGAAGTTTAGAAACAAACTTCGGACCGACCGAAATAAACCCTTCCTTCTATTTTTCTCCGGATTTTATCTTTTTCTTTTTCTTCCGCTTCAGTTTCTCCTCCTTCTCTGTTTCCTATTTCCTCTTTATCCCGTTTTCCTTTTTCTCCCCATCTCCTTCTTCCTTTTTATACCTTTGCAAAAAAGGTATATTAATTTTGATCCGAATTTTGTAACGCATAGAATTAAGAATCTTTGACAATGTAGTGGTAGGTATCCTTGACAGCTTCCATAGGAATGATCGGCCGTGAATAAGCGTTAGCCTTAATAACTTTGTTGTATTTGAATTGAAATTACGAAAACCGGTGTTTGTAAGTTTAATACACTTCTTAGCATATTTATCAAGTTTCATCAGAATCGTTTCACTATATTATTTAGCTCCCATAGGAACGATCGGTCAGGAAATGTATATCGTACCATTTTGAAATGATTTCTTTAATGTACAAGTATTAATATACTTATATAGATATGTGTGTAATTTTTGTATACTTTTTTTACAATGCTTTTTATTATACGGGGCAATTGGTTCGCATCTTTTCCCATATTTTTGCTATCAATTGAGTCTTTTGTAACCTTTTGTCAGATCATGAGCTGCGTTTTCGTTTTATTTGGTATTGTTAATCCTTTTTTGACGTGGATGGCTCCCTCTGTATGTTTTTCATGTACTTAATTTGTGTACCTTTTTTATCCATTACCATAGTACAATTCAAAAATTTATCCTATATTTCATATGTATCTATAATCCTACTTTCTTACCCTATGCTTTACATGCTCATTATACCCTGTACCCATAGGGTAAAAGGGTATATTAAAGTCGCTAAAATGTATGTAACAGGCAGAAGGAAGCATCTCCGACCCCATAAAGTATATATATTCTTGATCACCATCAATAGCCGAGTCGATTGAGACATGTCCGTCTGTCCGTCTGTCCGTCTGTCCTTCCGTCCGTCCGTCCGTCCGTATGAACACGTGGATCTCAGAGACTATAAGAGCTAGAGCAACCAAATTTGGTATCAGCATTCGTGTAGTGTCTACGCAGATCAAGTTTGTTTCAAATTTTTGCCACGCCCACTTCCGCCCCCGCAATTTAGGAAAAACGAGTAACTAGAGTTATATTAAAGGTAGCATATTCTTATTTGGCACACCCAATAATATGGCCAAAAGGTATCAGGTGATCAAATTTCGTTAAAATCGGACAAGAAATATCGGAGATATATCAATGTACAACTTGTACTGAAATGCCCAGTGCGACATTGCGCTATAAGTGTGAGCGAGATAGCATGCGTTCGTTGCTGCCGCTTGTGAGGTGAATTTTAGTTCGAATTAATGGCGGATTCGAAGGAGTTTGATTTTATAAAGTTTCTCTCTGGTACAGGGTATACTCAAAGTCGGCAGGGACGACTTGCTTGCTTCATTTTTACACAGATACTATACGTATTGAATTCGGCTGACAGCATGGATGTATATGTCTTTCAATTCGTTTGCTTGAAAGTTTTGCCAATTATTTAACTCCTGCAGTTGGAGTTTATATTTAGTTATTACCGCCACCTCCGTATCTGCGTTTTGTCTTCCACTGTTCGACAGACCACTATGATGACCTCTTTGGAAAGCGAATGCGTGTGGCATCATTTCTGGTCTATCACAATGTGTAGAGCTCAGATGTCTCGAACTTGCCGAAGTGTCAGTGCTATCCAGACTACTTTTGCGTCTAAAATATAGTCCATTTTTGGCTTTGGGTATATGTGTACTTTATAAAATTTGCATTTATCTGATTAAAGTAACATCAACTTATCTACCTGCATCCTTGCATCTTTGGATTTTTTGGTCTGTTTTTTGGTTTAGTATAGCACATAGTGATTGTGTACACCACCTTAATCCTAAATTTGGCTAATTCGGGAAGTTCTTTGTGTATAAAATCCATAACGTCTCGTTCTAACGCTTTTGATCATATCGCAGTTAAAATTTCTCTGTCACAAGAGTAGAGATAAGACCAGTCCGTAGATTCAAGAATAAGCCCATTGAGATGAAAAAGTTTAGTTTAGTATTGTTGGTACCAGCTATTAGTAATCGAAAAGAAAGGTGAATAATTAGGTACAAAGTTGGGGGGAAATCGTCTTCGGCTACAACTAAGGGATCGCTCCTCGAAACAGCGCGGTCGGAACACTGTAAAATAAATATAATATCTAATGATCTTCCATTCATATATCGAACTGAATTAACTTCGGTTAAGGATAACTCGAGGAGGCTATCGTCAAAGCAATCTGAGTGGGATGGGGAAACCCTGAAATGTCGCGTAGATTGAAGTCCTCACTGGGGATGTCGTCTAGTAAATCCTAAAGGCAACCAGCTGTACAACATAATCATCAACCCAGTAAATATACTTAAACTGCCGGATTTAATCGACTTCGCAATAACCAAGGGACATACGCATAACCTGATAGTAGAAGAGTCATTAGCAGAACTGTCATCTGACTATTTGCCAGTAACATTCACAGTATTAACTCATCCACAAGTCTTAGAGCACCCAGCAAGCATAAAAACTAGCTCTGATTTAAGAAATTGGAAACCAATGACATTGAGCTAAATCCCAAACCAATCGACTAATTCTTTCGTAACAGAAATAAAGAGAGTCGGACGAGAACAGCAAATGTTTTGGTTAAGGCAGCAAATCATCCCCTGAGTCAAGATACACGCACTCTAGAAAAAGCGTTTGAAAAGATGAATCAACGGCTTAGCGGCGATACATTGAGAAGCTTAGTGTTACACTTAATATACGCAGTGGGGAGCTCACCCTACTAAAAGTGCTCCAACTAGCAAATGGGCGCGTGCAGATAAGAAAAGAACATCTACCTTTGCAGATCATCTAACAACCAAATCCGTCAACAAACTTATTTCAGCTCCCCCATCTGAACGCCGCTATAAAAAGCAAACCTCCTCTTATCAAAGTAGACGAAGTTATTGCAGTTATTAAAAACCATATGAATCCAACAAAGTCCCCCGGTCATGATAAAATAATTCCGATAATGATTTAAGAACTCTCCATATGAGCTATATAACACATCTGCAATGTTTAATGTAATAGTAAAATCTAGTCAATATCACTAAAGGTGAAAAAAATCAATAATCACAATGATTTCTAAACCGGGAAATCACAAATCAGAGATTTGTATTTAAAAAGGTTCTACTACTTCGTAGAAACACAATCTTTTCCCAATAAAACATAATCCCGCCGTTTCACTGCCAAGAAGTGTTTATAATTCTCTATTTTATCTTCAATTTGCCTATTTACTGTTATTTGTGAGTTTTTTAATCCTTCAGTTAGAAGTGATGCAAATTTCTATTTTGTTACTAATTGGTAAAGATGTTGAACATTGCGAATAGGCAAAGGCAAATCTTTTGAAATATTTAATTTATTTTAGCTGCACCATCGATAAAGCAGCTATGTTTTAAGTAGTGCTAAGGAAGGAAAGATAGAGTTGAAGGTATCGTAATATAAAAACTGACAAATACCAACAATTTAGTCCGCCTGCTACTGAATTACAGGAGGAGTGTAACAACCGTTTCACGAGAAACGATCCGGCATGCCCTAAACAGGCTGAATTTATCATCGCGTATCGCCCAGAAAAGCCACTAATGTCGGCAGACAATATTTAAAATGAAGCAAGCAAGTCGTCCCTGCCGACTTTGAGTTTACCCTGTACCAAGTAGAGTAACTGTTGATGCTGATCAAGAATATATATACTTTATGGGGTCGGAAATGCATCCTTCTGCCTGTTACATACATTTTAGCGACTTTAATATACCCTTTTACCCTATGGGTACAGGGTATAAAAAGAACAAATCCAAAAGTTTTTAATAGTGTAAACACATTTTGTTTAACTTTATATATGCAGACGGCTCAAACTTAGGATCGCTAAGATTACTTGTTTTGAATTTGTCTACACACGAGATTTTCAGCTTGCGCTTGCAATTATGTATGTACTTATAGAAAGATGTATGTGCAGCATAGTTAGTAAGGGGCCATTAAAGGTGTGTAGTACAGCGTGGGACTTAATTCAATAAAAATATTTATGACCCTACAAATTGCGGCAAAATAAAGATTTGAGGAAACCTGTTGATATGATAAGACTTCCGCATATTTTTATATCCTGTATCCATATGGTAAAATGGTATATTAAAGTCGCTAAAATGTATATAACAGGCAGAAGGAAGCACTTCCGACCCCATAAAGTATATATATTCTTGATCACCATCAATAGCCGAGTCGATTGAGACATGTCCGTCTGTCCGTCGGTCCGTCTATCCGTTCGTATGAACAGAGACTACACGAGCTAGAGCAACCAAATTTGGTGTCAGCATTCGTGTAGTGTCTAAGCGGATCAAGTTTGTTTCAAATTTTTGCCACGCCCATTTCCACCCCCGCAATTCAGGAAAAACGAATAACTAAAGTTATATTAAAAGAAGCGTATTTTTATTTGGCACAGCCAATAATATAGGTGTCAGGAAAGGTATCAGCTGTCCTAATTTCGTTAAAATCTGACAAGAAATATCGAAGACACATCTATGTACGATTTGTACTGAAATGCCCAGTGCGACATTGCGTAGGAAGTGTGAGCGAGACAGCATGCGTTCGTTGCTGCCGCTTGTGAGGAGAATTTTATTTTAAATTAATGGGGAATTTTAAGGAGTTTTATTTAATACAGTTACTCTACTTGGTACAGGTGCTTGCTTAATTTTATTGGAAATTAAGAAAAAATTGTAATTCTGTGTCATATTCAAGTGTGTAGATTTAATATACTATTATTTCGAAACCGGGTCGATTTTATTGTCAAGAAACTAATACAATTTTATTCCAAAATAAAATGTGCTTTAAACCACGATTTGTCATTAAAAGATTTGGGAAGCAGCTGCAAAAGTGGTTGAGTATTCAATCAAGTGCTGCAATAAGTTCAATGGTGGATGTAAAAATAACTTATCATGACCCGCCTGATAAATCTGATGGTGATAAGAAATTTTATCGTGCACTTAGTTTGTCCAATGGAGTAAGAGCCATGCTGATTTCTGACAAAACTGTTGAAGAAAATTACACACATGAAAAAGATTCAGTACATCATCAAATGTCCCCATCTAACAGTGAAACTTCCAGAGCTTCATTAGAACATTTTCACGGAAAGCTGGCTGCTTGTGCGGTACTAATTGGAGTTGGATCATTTAACGAACCACGGGAATATCAGGGGCTAGCACATTTTTTAGAGCACATGATTTTTATGGGATCAGCAAAGTTTCCAGTGGAAAACACTTTTGATGCCTATATTACAAAAAATGGTGGTTTTTGCAATGCCCATACCGATAGTGAGGAGACAACCTTTTTTTTTGAAGTTGAAGAGGCACATATTGATAAAAGTTTGGATATCTTTATGAACCTAATAAAGGCACCTCTTATAAATCCAGATGCAATGGTCCGTGAACTTTTAGCTGTTCAGTCCGAGTTTGAACAGACCTATATGAGGGACGAGGTCCGACGTGATCAGATTTTAGCTAGCATGGCTAATGAAGGGTATCCGCATAAAACATTTATGTGGGGAAATCTCAAATCCTTAAAGGAAAATGTTGATGACAAAATGTTACATAAGGCACTTCGTCAGTTTTGGCTTAAATATTATTGCTCGAATAGGATGATTATATGCCTTCAATCACGTTTTTCATTAGATAAGTTGGAAGAACTTTTTCTAAAACATTGTGCAGATTTACCAAACAGTAAAGAAATGAAAGTAGACATAGAACAGTTTAATTATAAAGATGCTTTCCGGGAACAGTTCTTTCGTCAAGTATTTTTGGTCCAGCCAGTAGAAGATGTCTGTAAACTCGAACTAACTTGGGTGTTACCACCTATGAAACTTTATTATCGCAGCAAGCCAGATGGATTTATTTCACATCTGATTGGCTACGAAGGTGTGGGTAGTTTGTGCTCTTATCTTCGCCGACGTTTGTGGTGTATGAGTGTAACGGCAGGAATTGGAGATAGCAGCTTTGAGTCGAACTCTATATATTCACTATTTAATATATGTATCTATTTAACTGATGACGGCTTTAAGCATATAGATGATGTAATAACCGCCACCTTCGCTTGGATTAAATTGTTGAATGGGAATAATGATTTGCTCTCTAGTTATAAAGAGCTTCAACAAATCGCAGCTAACAATTTTAGGTTTCAGGTTGAATTGCCTTCTATGGATAATGTGCAAAATATTGCGGAAAGTATTCGATATTTCCCACCTAAGGATGTGCTTACTGGATCACAGCTCTATTTTGAGTATGATGAAGCAGCCTTACAACTTATCAAACAGCATTTGAATGCATTCAATTTCAACATCATGATATCTTCACATTTACCTTACAAGGATTATGAATACGATCAACAAGAACGTTGGTTTGGCACAAGGTTTACTACAATTTCAATGCCTTCGAAATGGTTAGCCATGTGGAATAATACTGTATCATTGAACGAGCTAATTATACCTCAAGCAAATCCTTTTATAGCGACCGATTTTACGTTGCATTGGCATCAATCTGGGAAACCACATATACCGCGGCGGCCACGGCTTTTGCAAAAAAATGATCTTTGTGAAATGTGGTTCAGGCAAGATGACACATTTCACCTACCTGACGGCTATATAAACCTTTATTTTATAACACCTTACGTTCAACAAAACGCGCAAAGTTATATGCTTGGAGTATTATTTACGTATTTAGTGGAATTTAGCATAGTTGAACAATTATATCCAGCTCTTCTAGCAGGCCTTACGTATAGTCTTTATATGGGAAAGAAGGGGCTCATGCTCAGTGCAAGTGGATATAATCAGAAACTTCCTTCGATTGTGGAAATTATCGTTAATGTAATGCATACGCTTGATCTAGTTCCATCTCAGGTGATTTCATTCAAGGAGCTCAAAAAAAGGCAACTATTTAACGCCCTAATTAACGGAAAGTTATTAAACCTAGATCTACGATTAAGCATATTAGATAATGAACATTTCACCATGCTACAAAAATACGAGTCGATAGATAATATTACCTTGGATGACGTTGAAGCTTTTAAGCACACTTTTTACAAGAAGATGTATATTCAAGCGCTTTTTCAAGGAAATTTTGCAGATGAGCAAGCGCATATAATTTTAAAAAAAATAATGTCTATATTTAATAGCCAAAGAATTGAACCCCTATCATCTCTGGATAAATGTGTAGTTCAGTTACCACTGGGATCTTATTTTCTTCGCGTTAAAGCTTTAAATGAAGATGATACCAATACCAATATTACAAATTACTATCAAATAGGTCCTAGCAGTTTAACGATTGAATGTTTAATGGATTTAGTAGAACTTATTGTTGAAGAACCATATTTTAATCAATTACGCACTCTAGAGCAGCTTAGTTACAGTTTAGGCCTATACCAACGTGCAGGCTATGGTGTAATAGCATATGTTATTACAATTAATACTCAAGAAACCAAGCATAAGGCTGAATTTGTCGAGAAACGTTTAGAAGCTTTTAGATCACGTATGCCAGAAATAATTTCGCAACTCAGTGACCAAGAATTTAGTGAGGTGCTTGAGACTCTTATAAATAGCAAAAGGTTGGGTGACACCAGCTTGAACGATGAGGTAACCCGAAACTGGGATGAGATTGTTACCATGGAATATTTTTTTAACCATGCCGAAATGCAAATTCAAACCCTTCGAGGCCTATCTAAGCAGCACGTCCTTGACTTTTTATATGAATTTGATAAGAGTAATTTTAGAAAACTGTCCGTACAGGTAGTGGGGAGAAGTACGCCTCCAACAAGGTTACCAACGCAAACTATTTCGGAAGCAGTTGCTGGAAGAAAAAGTTTAGTAAATCAACTTGAAAGGCGTCCAGGCTTTTTATCCGGACTATTGGATGAAGTTCAAAGAAACATTTCCGATGAGCAGTTGTTATTTGAACAAATTGGCGACAGAATAAAAATTGACTTTATTGGACGTCATGGTGATCCTTCAAACATTATGAATATTTCTGAATTCAAAAAGAATTTACCAAATTACCCATGCAATCCAAAACAAAAAAAAAGTTAAAATTAAGTGTAAGTATGTAAAGTTACAATAAAAAATTTTAAGCTTCAAAAATTTTCTTTTCAGTAGAGTCGTGATTATTATGTTATTTGCATTCCTGAAAATCATATCCATCATGATGCATGGCGTAGTGATTTGATAGCTTACTGTTATGTTTTAAAACCCTTGCATAGATATAATGAAATTGTAAAGTATACATGTTCTTGTAGAATCAATTGCGTTGTCTTGTGTCAGCTCCGTGCATTTGTTACCCAAGTGGTATCGATGTAACCACGATTAACTGTTCAACTGTCGTCTGTCCGTATATTCGTCCATCCATCTGTCCATCTGATTGTATCAACTTAATGTCCTCCTAGATCCTTAAAGCTACAAAGCTTTAAAATTTTTGCTGCAGACATTGTAATTTTCAGAATCATACCGATCGGATGACTACATCATATAGCCTTTTAAATCACCATAACTTTGTTGTCTTCTAATAAAATATGACGAAACCCGGTATTTGTAATATATATATCAATACTTCGTAAGATATATACTTATAGCTTTCAACTAATTTGGATTTCGAGCAATAACTTGGTTGTTTTTAAAGCGATATATTTGATTTTTGTGAGTTTTAATATACTTTTATTTACATTTTTATTATGTTTTTTCAGAATCTGTTTTCTATATTCTATAGCTCCCATATGTAATTGAAAAATACAGATTGCAAAGGTATTTGAACTACGACGCAGCCGAAGTTGGCCCATCCTTCTAGTTTTTTATATTTTTTGGAAAGATCGTTACTTTTTATCAAAGGATTTTTTGTTTTAGTCATACTTTTTAAAATGTGTTGAATGAGTTCGAAAAAGATTTTTTTCGACTCCTGTTTCTTTTTTCCTACAAATTGAGATCTGGACTTTGTGAGGGCCTGTTTAGATAACCTTTTCTCGACAATTTTGAGGATATTGTTTTTGCCCTATCCTACAGATTTATAAGCTCCATGTCTCGAAAAAAAATCTAAAATATGTATTTGCAATTTTTTTTAGAAAATTGTCCTTTTTCATTATTTGTTTTTCTAGCATTTTTAAATGGGGCCGAGATTGGACCCTTTAAAAAAGAATGAGCCCTCCGTTACGCTTTAAGGATTCCTTCACCTCGTAAATTTGTCTTGTCATTTGAAATAAATTTGTTTCCTATCGAACTGATTAACTATATTAAGATAGTTTGAATTGATGAAGAATTTTTTTGTGCAGGATATCGCTTTGGACCTTCTGCACTTGATTCTTCATTTTTGGGAATTTAACAAATCCAACTTCTAAATGTTTGAATTTATCTAAGCGAGAATAAGAATATTAATACTGTTTACTGATTGTTATTTTTGTATTATAATCAATCTGTACTGTTGTAGATCAGGTTGTATTAAGTAATAAATCTTATTGTGATCAAAATGTCCAAGGGTTAGTATTATTTTAGTTTCCTTTTTGCAAAAAAGGTTTATTAATTTTGGTCAGAAGTTTGGAACGCATAGACTATCCTTTTTTGCTGCAGGCATTGTATATCTCGGAATTATCATGATTTTTAGGGGTCAGCAAAGTTTCCAGTGGAAAACACTTTTGATGCCTATATAACAAAAAATGGTGGTTTTTGCAATGCCCATCCCGATAGTGAGGAGACAACCTTTTTTTTGAAGTTGAAGAGGCACATCTTGATAAAATTTGGATATCTTTATGAACCTAATAAAGGCACCTCTTATAAATCCAGATGCAATGGTCCGTGAACTTTTAGCTGTTCAGTCCGAGTTTGAACAGACCTATATGAGGGACGAGGTCCGACGTGATCAGATTTTAACTAGCATGGCTAATGAAGGTGTTGGGATTTGTCCAACTAACCAGAAGAAGTTGTGCTAGGCAATTAATAGACTTTAGGTGTAAGAGTTGTACATATGGAGTTCTTTATTCTATTGTTAGGCGAACGATCTTATCTTTGCGACATTACACAGCGAACGATCTTGTCTTTGCGACATTACACAGCGAACGATCTTGTCTTTGCGACATTACACAGCGAACTGAACTTAAAGCTATGTTATACAGACAGTGTTGTAAGACAAGGTGAATAAACATATGGATGCCAGATAGTTACTTTGCTCAATACTGAAATACATCGTTAATTTCAAACACACCGCCTCAAAGTAACGAACCTAAATCTTAGATATACGTTACTCCCAATGATAAACTGCAATCATCATGTTTCTTGGCGTTGAGCCCCTTTGTTAGAACATCCGCTGGCATTCGCTCTGTCTGCATATACTCCGGAAATGTCGCCACTTCTATACTTCTCCTGGATAAAGTGGTGACGCACATCAATATGTTTAGTTCTCGGATGAAAACCAAATCCTTTGATCCTTTGTGCGCTCTGATTGTCGTTGAATATGCGCACAGATTCACATTTCATACCAATCCTGATTAGTAGCGCCTTCAAGTAAAGAGCCTCCTTTACTGCTTCAGACATAGCCAAGTATTCTGACTCTGTACTTGATAATGCAACTGTTCGTTGCTTGCGTGCCTCCCAGCTTATGGCGGCACCAGCCAATATAAACGCTTGGCCGGAGTAGGAACGTCTATCGCATAGATTTCCTCCCCAATCTGCATCGACTACACCATAGAGATCACTACCTGTTTTCTTAAAAAGAAGTCCTCTCTTTTTAGTCCCGTTCAGGTATCTCAGGATTCGTTTTGCTGCCCTCCAGTGATCGACTGTGTAGTTTGAGTTGAACTGACTCATGAAATTTACGGCGTATGCAATGTCTGGTCGCGTTGTTACTGAAAGAAACATTAAAGAACCTATTAAGCTTTTATAAGGATACTTTCCCATTTCCTTATCCGTTGACTCAGACGGGCGCCGCAGTACTAATTTCGACTCCATAGGTGTAACCGCCGGCTTGCAGTCAGTCATGCCAAATCTTTGCAAAATGGCATCAATGTATTTTTCTTGAGACATAAATACATTGCTCTGCGAATTGTCCTGTTTAAATTCAATGCCCAAGCATGTTTTCGCTGGGCCAAAGTCCTTCATCTTGAATATCTTGCTGAGATCCGACTTTGTTTTCTGCAACCATTCTGGATGATTTGATGCCAATAACAAATCATCGACGTAAATAGTGACTACCAAAAGTTTGCCTTTTTCCCTTTTTATGAACAGACATGGGTCCTGTTCCGTAGCTTCCAGTCCTATTTCTTGCAGCTTTGTTAACAGCTTCCAATACCATCGCAGTCCAGATTGACGAAGTCCATATAACGCTCTCTTTACTAGACAAACGGGATCCCTGATCCCCTTCAAGGATTTTCTCCATTGATTAGCCGTCTTTATAAACTCGGAATTCGGGCGTTGTTGCTTCCATCCGATAGCAACTCCAGACTTCAGCTTCTCCATGAATTCGTTGAACCTTTCCGGAATATCCATGTATACTTTTTCTTCTAATTCACCGTTGAGGTATGCAGTGACCACGTCCATTTGATGAATCTCCATGTCAAATTCTGCTGATAGGGCTGCTAGCAGTCTGACTGAAGTAAATCGTGCCACTGGCGAGTATGTTTCCTGAAAGTTCTCTCCCGGTCTCTGTGCATTGCCTTTTGCAACCAATCGGGCCTTCTTTCTGCCGTTTTGACTACCGTCAACTTTTGTTTGGAACTGGCTTCTTCATCAGTTAGGTTTTCCCTTTCTGTCCTTAACAACTTCGGACGACCTCTTCCACGTTTTGCTTCTTGATGTGCCTCTTCTATCTCATCATCTGCTGATGTACTGCTTGGAGGTTCATCTGCGTTGCTTTTTACCTGGATATCGATGCCATCTATCATTTCGTCATAGAACTCTTCAAATTTACTTTTGAATCCTGAAACATTCATAAATTTGACATCATTACTACTTCTTATCCTTTATAAGAGCAAACGCCTTTGTACCAAATGTATGCATGTATCTGACCGTTGGCACCTTTCTTGTCCAGTACGTGTATGGCAGATCACCAGATAATGCCTTTGTTGGACATCTATTACGAATATAGCATGCCGTGTTGATTGCTTCTGCCCAAAACGAAGGTGAAGCACCAGCTTGTTTCATCATACACCTGGCCATCTCTACCAGTGTACGGTTGAATCTCTCAGCTACGCCATTCTGCTGCGGCGTGTGTGGCACGGTTAAGCGTCGGCCAATACCATTGTTCATCAAGAATGCATCAAACTCTTTATTTCGAAATTCCGTTCCGTTATCGCTTTGCAATGCCTTGATTTTGTGACCTGTAATATTCTCAACAAAAGACTTATATCTTTTAAAAGTTTCAAATACTTCAGACTTATTTTTAACAAAGTATACTGAACTGTAACGGGAAAAATCGTCAATAAACGTGACGAAATACTTGTAACCACTCATTGATTGAGTACGCATAGGTCCACATACATCACTATGTACGATTTCTAATGTCTGTCTTGACCTTTTACCGGTTGCGCTTTTATACTGATTTGCCGACTGTTTTTCACTTATGCAAATCTCACACTGCGATAACTTTGCGTTATCTTTTATGTTCATTCCGTGAACTTTTCCCGATTTTGCTAATTTTTTTAAGTCATACTCGTTTAAATGGCCCATACGGAAATGCCACATGTCTATTTCACTATCTTTGTCGTTTACACAATTCGCTTGCTGTTTTTCGGTATTTAAATAGTACAAATTTCCGTATCTTTTCGCGCGTAGCCACACTTTATTGTTATTTTTCATAACAACAGCTTCATTTTTCCGAAAATGAACTTCATACCCTTTGTCGGTAATACGCGATACTGAGAGAAGATTTTGGCGTAAATCGGACACGAACAAAACATCTTTTAATGTAATTTCCTTACAACTCTGTTTTTCCTTTATGTCAATATTTACTTCACCGACACCATTTACCTTTGCGGTATTGTTATTTGCCAAATGCACTGTCTTCTCACTCTTTTCGATTTGCTCGAAAATATTTTTATTTTACTCATATGTGCCGTACAGCCACTATCGAGGCACCACATATTATTTGTCATCTCTATGTTGCATGCTTGCTCACCAACACTAAGAGCTTCATTTCCGCGCCAAACACTCACGTTGTTTTTCACATTCTTTATGTTCACTTTTTGTCTGTTTGGACAGTTTCTTGCGAAATGACCCGTTTGTCCACACGAGAAACATTTGCTGTTCTCTTTTCGCATTTGATCTTTGCTATTGCCTTTGCGGCGGTTGACATATAGCGCACTCTGTTCTTCGCGTGTATTTTTGGCTTTGCGCCCTTCTGCCTCCTCTAATATTTTTACGCGCAAAATATCAGGGCTGGGCAGTTCATCACGTGTTTCCATTTCGCATCTAAAAGTTTCGTATGAATCAGGCAAACTGTACAACAACAAAATTGCCAGTAAATCATCGCCAATGATTACACCGGTTTCTTTTAGTTTTTTCACTGCGTCGAAAAAATCACTGATATGCTGACGAGTATCACTCCCCTCGTCCATACGCGACAACGCTACCCGTTTTAATAGACTGGCCTTTCGCACTGGCCCTTTGGATTGAAATGTCTCTTTTAGTTTAATCCAACAGTCTCTTGCGGTTTCACAATTTTCAATCAAGCCTAATTCCGATGTGCTGATTGACAACAAAATACTCGCGCGCGCTTTTTCGTCTAGAGCTTTCCATGCTGCTCTCTCTGACGCCTCTTCTGGGCATGTTTTCACCCCGTTTACGTATTGCCACAGTTCGTTTTTCACTAGAACTGCACACATTTGCAATTTCCACGTATCATAGTTCTCCGCGTTGAGCGGTTCTATTCTCATGTACCCACTTGCCATTTTGCACGGCTTAACTCTCTATACACTTTTTATCAACTTAATTATCTGCACAAGTTGTGTCTGGGCCCATAACCTGTTGTGATTTGTAAGATGGTGTAAGAGTTGTACATATGGAGTTCTTTATTCTATTGTTAGGCGAACGATCTTATCTTTGCGACATTACACAGCGAAAGATCTTGTCTTTGCGACATTACACAGCGAACGATCTTGTCTTTGCGACATTACACAGCGAACTGAACTTAAAGCTATGTTATACAGACAGTGTTGTAAGACAAGGTGAATAAACATATGGATGCCAGATAGTTACATTGCTCAATACTGAAATACATCGTTAATTTCAAACAGAAGGGCATCCGCATAAAACATTTATGTGGGGAAATCTCAAATCCTTAAAGAATATTGTTGATGACAAAATGTTACATAAGGCACTTCGTCAGTATTGGCTTATATATTATTGCTCAAATAGGATGATTATATGCCTACAGTGGTTCCATGTTCATGCGCATTTAATATTGCTTCGACTAGGGTATTACCCGGATGTCGAATAATATTAAATGGCACTAAACATAGGCAACAAACGGCATAAAACATTTATGTGGGGAAATCTCAAATCCTTAAAGAAAATTGTTGATGACAAAATGTTACATAAGGCACTTCGTCAGTATTGGCTTAAATATTATTGCTCAAATAGGATGATTATATGCCTTCAATCACGTTGAAAGAACTTTTCTAAAGCATTGTCCAGATTGACAAAACAGTAAAGAAATGTAAGTAGAAATAGAACAGTTTAATTATAAGCGCAGCGCAATTCAAGCTTTCACCGTAGATTGACGCGTTTTCTTGTGCTCCTGAATAATTTTCTTTATTAACGACTTTAAAGTCATCGCGCTAGTTACCGATAACGGTAATATTCTACCCCCACCTAAACCATCTCGTGCAACATCTTCCACTGCTGAAATCAACATTCGGCAGAATGCCGACACATACATAATATTTTCCTAGTACTACCCAAAAAGCCTCTGCGTAGGCAACTATATGTACATAATATTTTCCTAGAACTACATACATAATACAACATAGTATAAGAATATAAGAATGACGATTCGGGGAATTCTCGCATACTAACTAGAGCCTCTGCGAAGGTTTCATATAAGAAAATGAAATAAAAGACAGCAGTTCACAATTCAGACTGAAGAGAATCAGACGTCTTTGACTTTTTTCCCTATTTTACCAAGGACCATATTAACGAGGACGTAACTCAGACGTCTTTGAATTTTTTCCTATTTTACCAAGGACCATATTAACGAGGACGTAACTGGCGTAGCTGGTAGTCAACCATACGATGCCTTTAAGATATTAAATTTTCATAACAATGTAAGTAGTACCCATGGCAGTGCAAAACAAATTAACAAATGGAAATGAAAACAAGAATCATTAAAAAAGTGTATCACAACAACTTCAAATCTTGATAAAAAAGTGCAACAACAAATCACTTATGTATGAGCCACGTATATCAAACGCTGATCACCGTCGGCTGATCACTTAATGAGAACAATATATAATAATGTGCAAAAAAAAAAATAAAAAAAAAAGAGGGATAAAGTTAAATAATTTGTGCAACACAAAAGTGGTTTATGTACTGAATGCGGCGTCAATCGCTGATTACTGCTAATAAGTGCATAAGCAATATATACAAAAAAAAAAAAAGGAAAATAAAAAAAAAAATAAAACAAAAATACAACATGAGTGCAACATGAAAATTATTTATGTATATACATACATAAAAATATATATATATATATATAACACAAAAATAAAAAAATGAGAAAAGAAAAAACTAATAAAGATATTTGCAACATACAAATTATTTGTGTATTGGAATGCGGCGTCAATCGCTGATCACCGCTAGTACATACATGAAAACATATATATATATATTGTAAGGAAGTTTTTCAGCCTTTGTACAAATCTCACTCTATCCAGGGCCTTTACTTACAGAAAATTTATAAGTAAATCTCGAGACCTCTAAATTTTAAACTAATATAGATAAATGTGGGGAATAATTATTTATTTGACATAACAAAAGACACAAAGTTAAACAATTAATGTTAAGGACACTCATTCGGGTGGACACTGTACTAAGGGGAAGATACACACATACTACGGCATGTACGTTTAATATTATGTCGGTTAGGGTATTACCCGGACACCGAAATAAATATTAAAAGACACTAAGTAGTCAGATGCACAGTTGTTAACATTTCAGTTAGGGTATTACCCGGACACTGAAATGCTAAACAAATGGCATCATGACCACTGTGCTACATAAAAACTACATTACAGTGGTTCCATGTTCATGCGCATTTAATATTGCTTGGACTAGGGTATTACCCGGATGTCGAATAATATTAAATGGCACTAAGTCGGCGCCTGTACAACCAACACCATTTCAGTTAGGGTATTACCCGGACACTGAAATGGTTGCTGGTTGACATGCTGCCAACTGTACCATGGAACACACTTTGATAATGCAACATACATTCAACAGCATGTACATCTAATACGATTTCGGTTAGGGTATTACCCGAACACCGAAATCAATATTAAATGACACTAAGTGATCGGATGTACATTTGGTAATATTTCAGTTAGGGTATTACCCGGACACTGAAATACTAGCCAAATGACATCACGACCACTGTACTAGCTCCACACTAAACTACACTACAGTGGTTCCATGTTCATGCGCATTTAATATTGCTTCGACTAGGGTATTACCCGGATGTCGAATAATATTAAATGGCACTAAGTCGGCGTATGTACGACCAACACCATTTCAGTTAGGGTATTACCCGGACACTGAAATGCCGACTTATCCGTTTTGGGACATATTAGGGACTTTGTAAAAATAATTTCCTTCTATTGGTATTTAATCTGGTGTGGTCTATGTTTATCCTCTGTATGTTGTTTTTTTTTTCTTTTATTCCTTGCTAGATTTTTTTGGTTTTGTATTCACTTGATTTCACTTTTATTTCGCCTCACTGTCACTTTGATTGTTTCTTTAGCTTCCTCGGTTTTCACTACTTTTTTTTTTTTTCTTTGGACTTAACTTGCCGATGGTCACCAACTGAATGATCTTGCTCTCATTTTTAATTCTTGCCTTTGCCCTAGTTTTTAATATTCTAAGCTTTCGACGCAGTTGCGGAAATGCGTGGCGCATTTTGATTGGCTACTGATGATTCACCGTTATCCTACGAGCTTTTGGTGTACGTGACCAAACGTCTTAGCTTAGCTATGCTGACACCGACTGTACCGACGGCGTGGCGGTTGGTGCGTCGGCGTCGCTGGCTATTGCAAAGCGAAGGAGAGAGAAACAAAAGAAATAAAAATAATTGCTCTCTTGTTAGAAACTGAAACAATTGCTCTCTCTCTTGCTAGAAAGTGTAACCTAAAGATGAAATAGAAAACAATTGCTCTCTCTTGCTAGAAACAGTAACCTAATGTTGAACTAATCCCCTTTAGTAGTTAGGGCATATCGATTTGGAGGGTTTGCTTGTATATATATATTAATGAGTGAGAAAAATAAAATCATGAATTTGTGATTTTTCACACTCCCTCCTTACTTCACGGAGGCAAAAGAGATGGTTATTCTCCCGGTAGCTGAGATGTAGACTTGGTAGGCTAGGCCGTTTTCTTCGTATCAGAACTTGCAAGGTTGGTTACGGTAGGGACGTGTCTGGATTCTGTACTTTAGTTTCCAAGGTATCTTCCTGCTCTGAATCGTCATGCGGTGGACCTTCTACAACCGTTGCTTACTTCGGATTCGTGGATTTCCTTGATATGTCTAGCGTTGGTACATCCTCGCTGGGGAATGTTGATCGAGATTGTGATTTCTCAAAATTGGCATCGATGTCTTCCAAGGAAGAGGTTAGCCCCGAAAGGACTGATATAAAGGGTAACATTCTAATGAAGGGAATTAGTTCATATGCCTGATTTTGAAAGGAACTAACTGCGAACTACCTAACTTTGACTGCCTAATAGTGTGATTTACAAACGTGTGATAAACTTAAAAATTAATATTATAACTAAAACAACTAAGGTAAGATATACGTAGTGGTCTGCTGTTTGGTCTGACGAACAGAGATCCCCCTTTAGGAGGGCAGGGACGTTGGGAGATCGAAATCTCCAACAAGTGGCCCCTGTGAAATCTCTTCGCAAGGCTCGGCTCTGTGGTTGTCTTCTGTGTCTTCTAGGATTTCTTCTTGGCTTGGATTCACTTGTTGATATGGCTTTAGATCGCTGACACTGGCTGTGCGACAGGACCTTCCGTGAGCATCCTGAAGTCGGACGATGTTCCTGGAAATAAAGAATTTTACCTTGAAAGGGCCTTCGAACTTCGGTGCCAACTTGGCAGCAAATCCCTCGGAGGCTTTTGACAGGTAATGTCTTCGTAGCAGGACGAGTGACCCGATGGTGGGTAGCGGCTCTGATCCTGAGACGCCTTCTGAATGTTTCCTTGTGCTAGTTTATGAACGTCGACCATTCGTTTGATTCTGCTTTCTGGGGACCAAGGTGTAGATCCTGTTCCGGGAGTGACGGCGTCATATAGGGCACCTGGTAGGCGCGGTTCTTTGCCAAGCACGAGAAATGCTGGGCTGTATCCTGTCGTGTCTGATATGCTTGAGTTGATGGGCGTTGTAATTTCCGGTAGTAGCTGGTCCCACGTAGACTGACCTGAAGCCGTCAAGCTATGATAGTCTTGACGGTGCGGTTTGCACGTTCCGTTGGATTTTGGCGTGGAGTGTAGGGCGCAGTATACTGAAGTTCTATTCCGGAATTTTCGCAAAATGCTTTGAAGTCCTTGCTGGTAAACTGAGTTCCGTTGTCACATACTAATGAGTGTGGGGCTCCGAATCGTCCGATAATTCTTTCCCGAAATGCTTACTGTAGCGTCGCTGCTGTGGCTTTTCGGAGTCGCACTAGTTCGATCCATCTGCTATAGTTATCCAAGAAGACTAGTAACATCGTGTGGCCTTGCTTTGATCGTGGAAGTGGACCTACAAAGTCTGCTGAGACAAGGTTAAAAGGTTCTTTTACTTGCCTCGTAAGCATTTTTCCGGCCGGCTTATTTTGTTCCACCTTGTACTTCTGGCATGGGAGGCAATTCCTCACATGATGATTAACATCTCGAAAATAACCAGGCCAATAGTAGCATTGAGCTACCCGTAGAGTCGTCTTCCGTATTCCTAGATGGCCTGCTGTAGGGTCGTCATGGCACTCGCGTAGAACTCGTTTCCTATAGTCTTTGGCCACGCAAAGTTTCCAAGGTATTGGGTCTTCGTCATCTGGGTGATGATTCATCCTGCGATAAATTTGATTTCCTTCGTATAAATAGTCTGGCATCTCTTCGGGGTGTTATTCCAATTGGTTCTTCAGCGTCGTCCACCAGTTGCATTGAGGCGTAGTATCCTGTGCTATTTGTAGTACTGCTAGAGGCTGCCGGGAGAGGGCATCGGCAACAACGTTTAGTTTTCCTCGGCGATAGTGAATGTCAAACTCGAACTGCTGTAACTCCAGTGCCCAGCGGGCAATTCTTCCAGTAGGATTGTCGATGGAGTTCAACCATTTTAATGCTAGATGGTCTGTTACCACATCGAAACGATATCCTTCTAGGTATCCGCGCATTTTCCTGATTGCCCAAACTATGGCAAGGCATTCCTTTTCCGTGGCAGAGTAATTTTCTTCGGCTGGTAGTAATCTTCTGCTAGCGTAAGCGATGACTTGTTCTGCTCCTTCCAATCGTTGAGTGAGGACCGCTCCGAGTCCATAGGCGCTGGCGTCTGTTTGTAAAGAGAATTTTTCCCGAGAATCGGGACAAGCCAAGACGGGTGCTGAGGTTAACCTGGTTTTTAATTCTTCGAATGCTTGTTGCTGTTTTGTATCCCAGTGCCATTTGGTGTTCTTCTTGAGTAGCGAAGTCATTGGTTGGACCACATTGGCGAAGTCTGAGACAAATCTGCGGTACCATGAAGCGATGCCTAGACATCGGCGAAGTTGACGCACATTGGTGGGCGGTGATAATTCTTTTACTGCTGCTATCTTCTCGGGATCTGTATGTATACCATGCTCGCTGATGACATGTCCAAGGAACTGAAGACGTCGTCTAAAAAACTTGCACTTCGCTTGGTTGATTCTTAAGTTGGCTCCTCTTAGACGGCGAAAGACTTCTTGAAGGTGGGCCATATGTTCTTCTAGAGTTCGCCCTATGACGATTATATCGTCGAGATAGGCGAAGGCGTGAGGTTCCATCTCGGGTCCGATTACGCTGTCGAGTGCTCGCTGAAAAGTAGCCGAGGCGGAATGTAGGCCGAAAGGTATGACCTTCCAGTGAAATAAGCCTCGTCCTGGAACAGTGAATGCGGTACACTCACGGCTATTCTTGGCCAGGGGGATCTGCCAATAACCGCTTTTGAGATCCAAGGTTGAAATATACTTGGCATCTCTAAGTCTCTCCAGGATATGATTGATTCTTGGCAGCGGGTATGCATCACGTATAGACTGAGCGTTGAGCGGTCTAAAGTCGATGCACATTCGAGTATCCCCTGTCTTCTTTCCAACGAGGACAATAGGCGCGCTGTGTGGGCTTTTGGAGGGCTCGATCTGATCTTCTTTGAGTAGTTGATCCACTGTGTCGTTGATTATTTGTTGCTGAGCTGGGTTTCTTGGGTAATAACGTTGCTTGATTGGTCGATCGTCTTTCATCGTGATGACGTGTTCTGCAATGTGAGATATTCCTTGTAGCATCTCGAACTTTGGTAACTCTGTCGCTAGGAAATTGAAGATAACTTGGTCTTCTGTGTTCTTGTCTTCGTTGGGTATAAGCGTTGAAACTTCGTTGCGATCCTGTGGTACTTCTAGTTGGCCTAAAACTGGCGAGGCTGGGACTGGTTCTCGTTGTATGGTTTTCTCGGTGGGGCTTCTGAAAGGGTTTTTCCTGATTGCATCTTCCTGCGGTGAGGGTAAGACTTGGACGTAAGGGCTGTGGCTGTGCGTGGGTAACTTCGGTGAGGATGCTTGAGGGTTGTTCTTCTGTGTCTGAGTGGGATGTCCGGCTATGAGCTTCGTAGAACTTTCCTCAGGAGTGTTGACGATGATCGAATGAGAGATAGGCTCCTTCCAATGCACTGTTGGTGACTTGAGTTGTATATAATTTTCTCCGCAGCGAATGGTAGTTCCAATCCCTTTTAGAAAATCTGTTCCTAAGATGAGTTGATCCATGATATTTGGTAATACAAGTAGAGTTAGGGGTACAGGCTTGACTCCTAAAGCCACTTCTAGGCGTAGGGCTCGTGTAACTTCCTTCTGTGAACTATCGGCCAGGTGAATCACGGTTCGTACATCTCTCCAGTCATCGGCGGATCCCAGTTGCTGAGCTAAGTGTTCACTGATGAAGCTTCTGGTGGCGCCTGTATCGATTGTCGCATCCACTAGGGTGTGATTAACGCTTATGCGCGCTATGATGCGACCCTTTTTGAATCTGAGGATATCTAGAGTTGGGGCTGGTTGAGCGCGGCTTTCGTCTGATCCCCGTTCAAACGAAGGCGCCCGTCGTTTCCCGATTGTCGACAGCATTCGATCGTACGCCGACCTCGTTGACCACAGTCCCAACAGAAGATTACACAGGGTTTGGTACAATTCCGGGCGAAGTGGCCAGTCTCACTGCATCGGCGGCAAGCTCGACGTAGATCAATGGGGACGTCAGATAATTGGTAGACCGTTGGAATCATGTTGTCATTCTCCAACGTATTAGTTTTCCTTGTAGTTTGCAACATCTCAGGATTGTGAAATCTGTTTCCTCCGGTGTATGAACTAGTTGACATTGGGAAAACGGCGTTTGGTGGGCGTCTAAATCCAGTCTCGGGATGAGAATAGTTGTTCTCACTTTGAATAATTTCAAAGTTCACAACCAGCTTCGTCAGCTCAGCTAGATCCTTGAAATCGATGCGTCTTGTATGTAGCTGATACTCCGGGTGCAGGTTGTCATATATTCTCTCTAGTTCTTGGGTCGAAGATTAGTTGGCCCTTTTCATCATTAGGCGCAGCTCGACTAAGTATTGTTTGAAGGGTTCTCCGGCCTTTTGGCGTCGGGTCCGGATGGCATCCTCGAGTCGTTCAAAATATCTTGGCGGTAAGAAAAAGTCTAGGAATCCATGCTTAAATGTTGTCCAGTTGTCCTCCAGCAGATCGCAAGTCTGCCACCATCCTTCCGCTTTGCCTGAAAGTAAAAGGGACATCATCCGTGGTAGTGTTTCTAGATTAATCCTGTACGTGGCAGCTCGAGTTTCTATTTTCTCCAAGAAGTACAATGGATCTGTAGATCCATCGAAGGACACGCCCCACTTGGACACCTTTTCGGCGATGGCGGCATATCCTGCATTGTCTGTGTTTCCTGATGTTGCTCGTCTTGGGATTTCCAGCGAAAATTGGGCATTTCCAGTCGAATGGGTATTGGACACCAGTGGCAGTGTCGGAATTAGATGATTGCGGGCTGCATCTACCTCTGTATCCTTTGGGTGTTCGTCGACCAGCCGGGCAGGGGAGGTAGATCGTGAGCGTGGCTTCACATCTAGTGTGCGGTCGTTGGTGGCTGCTTGTCCATATTGAGTTTCCAGTTCTGTTAAGCGGGCGAGTACTTCTGGTAGATGATCCTCACGAGATGCGAAGTTAGCAAACCGACTGCGCATCTCCTCTAACGTTCCACCTGAAGGTAGACCGAACTCGGTGAAGAAACTTTCCAATTCGTTCTTGCGTCTGTAGCTGATCCATTTTACTCCCATGCTTGCACTGATGACTTCTGTTTAGCTTGACTGTTGCTATTGCTCTTGTATCCTTTGTGGTTGGTATCCTGCGTTGAACTAGTTTGGATTTCGTCCTTGTGAACTCGGCTTTGACTGGGCTGTAACCGAATATAATTATTACCAATGGAAATTTATTTATTTTGTTTTATTTATTTTAATTTAGATTTTTTTTTTTTCTTTTGCTGGGTTAATTATTTTTTTTTTTTCCACTAGTTTATTTTTTTGTTTATTAGCTTTTTTTTTTTTTTATTTTTTTTTTTTTATTTATCCTTGCTGGGTTAAATAAATATTTTTTTTTTCACTGGTCACAAATATTTTTTTCTGATATCCTGTTTAATATAATATCCTTGTGGTTGACGTTATTTCCCTGGTTGTGGGTCTTGGTTTCTTCGTTGTATTCTTGATTGCTTAGTATAGCCTGCGCTTATATTCCTTGTAACTCAGGCTGTTGCTGACTACTGTTGTCCTTGGGAAAGGATATTCACTGGCTGGGTCCTTGGTATGCTGGTAGCTTAGAGTCCTGTTATCCTTTGTTATCCTTGGAATTTAGACGGCTGTAGTCCTTGGCGGCTGGATGTTGACTCCTGGATGATTTGATGTTGACTACTTGATGGTTCGATGTTGACTCCTCGACGGTTGAATATTGACTCCTGCTGAGGATGCGTGGGTTCCATAATTTTATCGTCGGACCCTCTGCTCTGCTAGCGTCGCAGTCTCCGCTTTATAGGAGTGAGCATCCAAAAGATCCCGTTGTGGCTACGTCGACCAAAGAGAACCAACGAAACACCCTCATACCCCCTTCTCATAGGAATAAAGTGTGATAGAAAACAAGCGGTAATATATTTTTTTTTTCATCTCCTATACTTTATCTTTAGCTCTTCTGCCTTTCTTCCATTGTACTTAGACTCTGTTGTATGTATATTATTTTTTTTTCTCTATGGTGACTCTGCTGCTGTAGCTCTGTCGATTGTAAGAAAAATTTCCACGTGATTTTGGTTCTACTGTATTCTGTCGTGACTCTGTCGCTGAGACTCTGTCGATGACTGTAAAATAGTTCTACCGTTACTTTGTGCAAATTTTTCAGCTTGCTTATGTTTCTAATATTCTTATAAAAATTCCGTTGCATATATTTTTTTTCCTTTGGTGACTCTGCTGATACCCTGTTTAGCTCTGTCGATATATAAAAAAAAATAAAATTCCACGTGGTTTTGGTTCTACTGAATTCTGTCGTGACTCTGTCGCCGGGACTCTGTCGATGACTTTAAAATAGTTCTACCGTTCATTTGTGAAATTTTCTATGCTTGCTTGTCTCTTTTGCTTGTATAAAAATTCCGTTGCATATATTTTTTTTTTCTTTGGTGACTCTGCTGATACCCTGTTTAGCTCTGTCGATATATAAAAAAAAATAAAATTCCACGTGGTTTTGGTTCTACTGAATTCTGTCGTGACTCTGTCGCCGGGACTCTGTCGATGACTTTAAAATAGTTCTACCGTTCATTTGTGAAATTTTCTATGCTTGCTTGTCTCTTTTGCTTGTATAAAAATTCCGTTGCATATATTTTTTTTCCTTTGGTTACTCTGCTGATACCCTGTTTAACTCTGTCGATTATAAAAACTAGAAGGATGGGCTAACTTCGGCCACGCCGAAGTTCGGATACCTTTGCAAACTGTTGTTTTCAATTACATATAAATTACCAGAATTATAAGAAAGTATATAAAACTAATCATGCTCGTGGCTCCAAGAAAAAAAAACTTACGTAAAGTAAAAAATTTTTTTTTTTTTTTTGGTCCGATTGTTCCTATAGGACCTATATCATATAGTCGGCCGATTCAGTTAAAACTCAACAGACACATTTTTATATATACTAAACTTACATATACCGAATTTCGAGTGAATCGCTGTTAAAATAACCAAGATTTTCATCTAAAACCAATTTTTTGGCCGATCGTTCCTATGGGAGCTATATGATATAGTCAACCGATTTTAATAAAACTTGGTGGTTATGTTAAGAAGTATATAAAACTCACAAATACCGGCTTTCGTAATATTTCGTTGGAAAACAACAAAGTTATTGAGGTTAAAGCTTATTCACGACCGATCGTTCCTATGGGAGCTATATGATATAGTCATCCGATCGGGATGATTCCGAGATATACAATGCCTGCAGCAAAAAGAAGCCTAGGTGCAAAATTTCAGCTCTGTAGCTTTAAGGGTCTCGGAGGAGATTGCGTTGATCCAGACAGACGGACAGACAGACAGACAGACAGACGGACAGACGGACAGACGGACAGACGGACATGGCTATATCAACTCAGCTCATCGTGCTGATCAAGAATATATATACTTTATATAGTCGGAGATGCTTCCTTCTATGCGTTGCAAACTTCTGACCAAAATTAATATACCTTTTTTGCAAAGGTATAAAAATAAAAATATATGCATATGTATTTCTGCCACGTGGTTTTGGATCCACTGAATTCTGTCGTGACTCTGTCGCTGCGACTCTGTCGATGACTCTAAGGTAGTCCTACCGTTACCCTTGGCAAAAATTGAATTATTTATAAAAATTTTTTTTTTCATCATATATATATTGCACCAATAAAGAAAATCCCCAAAAATATATTTTAATATAATGCGATCATATTATAATATAATATAATTGGTTAATTTTTTTCGATATTATAGGGTAGCAATAAATTTTTTCAAAATGATATGAACAATATGAGAAGGCCAAATAAATATGGTGGGGCTTTAATCCACAAAATTAATCCCTACACTAAGCTTGCCTAATTAATTTAAAATCTTTCTCGAGGTCCCTGCTCGGGCGCCATCTGTAAGGAAGTTTTTCAGCCTGGGTACAAATCTCACTCTATCCAGGGCCTTTACTTACAGAAAATTTATAAGTAAATCTCGAGACCTCTAAATTTTAAACTAATATAGATAAATGTGGGGAATAATTATTTATTTGACATAACAAAAGACACAAAGTTAAACAATTAATGTTAAGGACACTCATTCGGGTGGACACTGTACTAAGGGGAAGATACACACATACTACGGCATGTACGTTTAATATTATTTCGGTTAGGGTATTACCCGGACACCGAAATAAATATTAAAATACACTAAGTAGTCAGATGCACAGTTGTTAACATTTCAGTTAGGGTATTACCCGGACACTGAAATGCTAAACAAATGGCATCATGACCACTGTGCTACATAAAAACTACATTACAGTGGTTCCATGTTCATGCGCATTTAATATTGCTTGGACTAGGGTATTACCCGGATGTCGAAGAATATTAATTGGCACTAAGTCGGCACCTGTACAACCAACACCATTTCAGTTAGGGTATTACCCGGACACTGAAATGGTTGCTGGTTGACATGCTGCCAACTGTACCATGGAACACACTTTGACAATGCAACATACATTCAACAGCATGTACATCTAATACGATTTCGGTTAGGGTATTACCCGGACACCGAAATCAATATTAAACTAGAAGGATGGGCTAACTTCGGCCACGCCGAAGTTCGGATACCTTTGCAAACTGTTGTTTTCAATTACATATAAATTACCAGAATTATAAGAAAGTATATAAAACTAATCATGCTCGTGGCTCCAAGAAAAAAAACTTACGAGTAAAAAAATTTTTTTTTTTTTTGGTCCGATTGTTCCTATAGGACCTATATCATATAGTCGGCCGATTCAGTTAAAACTCAACAGACACATTTTTATATATACTAAACTTACATATACCGAATTTCGAGTGAATCGCTGTTAAAATAACCAAGATTTTCATCTAAAACCAATTTTTTGGCCGATCGTTCCTATGGGAGCTATATGATATAGTCAACCGATTTTAATAAAACTTGGTGGTTATGTTAAGAAGTATATAAAACTCACAAATACCGGCTTTCGTAATATTTCGTTGGAAAACAACAAAGTTATTGAGGTTAAAGCTTATTCACGACCGATCGTTCCTATGGGAGCTATATGATATAGTCATCCGATCGGGATGATTCCGAGATATACAATGCCTGCAGCAAAAAGAAGCCTAGGTGCAAAATTTCAGCTCTGTAGCTTTAAGGGTCTCGGAGGAGATTGCGTTGATCCAGACAGACGGACAGACAGACAGACAGACAGACGGACAGACGGACAGACGGACAGACGGACAGACGGACATGGCTATATCAACTCAGCTCATCGTGCTGATCAAGAATATATATACTTTATATAGTCGGAGATGCTTCCTTCTATGCGTTGCAAACTTCTGACCAAAATTAATATACCTTTTTTGCAAAGGTATAATGACACTAAGTGATCGGATGTACATTTGGTAATATTTCAGTTAGGGTATTACCCGGACACTGAAATACTAGCCAAATGACATCACGACCACTGTACTAGCTCCACACTAAACTACACTACAGTGGTTCCATGTTCATGCGCATTTAATATTGCTTCGACTAGGGTATTACCCGGATGTCGAATAATATTAAATGGCACTAAGTCGGCGTATGTACGACCAACACCATTTCAGTTAGGGTATTACCCGGACACTGAAATGGTTGTTGGTCGACATACTGCCAACTGTACCATGGAAACACTACATACGCTATTCAGACAACACTTAATACATTATTAGGACATTACATGCAAATAAAGACAAGGAGAAAGAATAGGGGCAAGAAGAAAAATAGAAAAGGCAAGGGTCAATGTTCATTCATAATTTTATTATTTCTAGCTCACATATGTCTATTGTAAAAAAAAAAAAACAAAATGTATGGCTGCCTACGATCACACTACCCTAGAAGAAGAGAATAAAATGGTGACATCGTGGCCTTAAGGCCGACTTACCCGTTTCGGGACATATTAGGGACTTTGTAAATATAATTTCCTTCTATTGGTATTTAATCTGGTGTGGTCTATGTTTATCCTCTGTATGTTGTTTTTTTTTCTTTTATTCCTTGCTAGATTTTTTTGGTTTTGTATTCACTTGATTTCACTTTTATTTCGCCTCACTGTCACTTTGATTGTTTCTTTAGCTTCCTCGGTTTTCACTACTTATTTTTTTTTTCTTTGGACTTAACTTGCCGATGGTCACCAACTGAATGATCTTGCTCTCATTTTTAATTCTTGCCTTTGCCCTAGTTTTTAATATTCTAAGCTTTCGACGCAGTTGCGGAAATGCGTGGCGCATTTTGATTGGCTACTGATGATTCACCGTTATCCTACGAGCTTTTGGTGTACGTGACCAAACGTCTTAGCTTAGCTATGCTGACACCGACTGTACCGACGGCGTGGCGGTTGGTGCGTCGGCGTCGCTGGCTATTGCAATGCGAAGGAGAGAGAAACAAAAGAAATAAAAATAATTGCTCTCTTGTTAGAAACTGAAACAATTGCTCTCTCTCTTGCTAGAAACTGTAACCTAAAGATGAAATAAAAAACAATTGCTCTCTCTTGCTAGAAACAAATGCTTATACGCATGCAAAAAATCCGAACCAATGATTTTACGAGAACTGCAAAGACTACCCGACAACTTACCAATAGGTACTCTTTTCTTCGAAATTACAAAATTAAGAAATCAATTACTCAATATTTCTTCTAATAATGAATATCAGGCTGACAAAGCCTCAAAGAAAACATTATATGACGACGTTTGTCTGCATGCTTTCCTATCCGGACTTCGTGAACCGCTGGTAACAATAATTAGGGCAAGGAACCCAGGTTCTATAAAAGAAGCATTCCAATTGTGCCAGGCTGAGAAAAGTTTTCACTATCAAGGACAGAACAGGGGACAATACCCGAACAGTAACATAAATAGACAACCGTCATATAATAGAAATCGTTTCCATACAAATAATAGATTCGGCAATACCAAAAATTACAACTACCCAAACTCATACAATTCGAACTCATTTAGACAGTCACGCTTCCCAAATCAAAATGAACGCCCAAATCAAAGTCGTGACACTGAAACTATAATTCTCCACCAAACGGGCACAACAACAGGAATCGCAATCCCCGCGAAACATACCAAAACGGACAATACCATAATAATACTGAACAAACACAACAGACCAACTTTCACAATATTAACGAGGACGAAAATTTTCAAAGACAAGCCTCGACAAACCCGTCGGTTACATAAGTAGACATACTCATGGTCCAACACTCCCTTATCTAGTTTTGAATATCCCCAATCAAAACCAAAAATTGAAATTTATGATCGACACGGGATCTACCTTTTAATTTATAAACCCCAAATTTTGCTAACAAAGAAATGACACTAAACCTGACTAAAGAAATAATAATTACGACTGTTCTACAAAGTCACTCTATAGACAAAAAAATCACATTGCCTGTCCCATCAGAATTTAACGAACCCGGTGCACTAGACCTCCTTCTTTTTAAGTTTCATCCATATTTCGATGGGCTCCTAGGTATGGACTTTCTTTCAACCTTCAAGGTTAATATAAATATGGGAGAATTTAAGCTCCAAACAAAACACACTTCCCTCGATATTCTAACCGAAGTCCATTACACATCGGACATCTTCCATATACACCCCAATACGAAAGTTCGATTCAAGCTCCCTGTTAGTCTCACTAAGGGAGATTTCCTTTGCAACACAACATCTATTGACACAAATCTTTTCATATCCGGAGGGCTCTACACAGCCGATGAAGGAAAAAGCTTCCTTGAAATAACAAATGACACGGACATAGAACAAACGCTTTGCTTAGATCAGCCAGTACAAGTAATGCCATATAACGAAAAAGCATACGACCAAATTCGTAGTATAACGCTACAAACTGAACCTTCTTTCGAAGGCAAACAACAAGGCAACACATTCCAAACATCGCATTTAAATAAAGAAGAAAAAGAGGGGTTATTAAAACTTTGCAAAGAATTTCACAACCTATTCTATGACGACGCGTTGCCACTTACCTTCACTAACGAGGTAAAGCACCAAATCTCCACATTAGACAACATACCAATACACTTAAAGACCTACAGATACCCATACGTTCATAAGGAGGAAGCAAATCGCCCATATGCTAGACAACAACATAATACAAAACAGTCATTCACCCTGGGGTGCCCCCGTTTGGATAGTCCCAAAGAATTCCGATTCCATAAACGAGAAAAAGTGGAGATTAGTTATCGACTACAGAAAACTTAACGACAAGACAATCGCAGACAGATACCCCATACCTAATATTAACGATATACTCGATAGCATAGGAAAGGCAAAATATTTTTCCACAATAGATCTGGCAAGTGGATTTCACCAGATTGAAATGCATCCAGATGATATGGCCAAAACGGCTTTTTCTGTCGAAAATGGACACTATGAATTTCTGCGAATGCCTTTCGGGCTTTAAAACGCACCGGCTTCATTTCAAAGGGTAATGGACAATGTGCTAGGAGACTTGATAGGGAATACTTGTCTTGTCTACTTAGACGATATTATAATTTTTTCCACATCCCTCCAAAAACACTTGTCAGACCTTAAAGCCGTCTTTCGGAAATTGCAGTTAGCAAACTTAAAAATCCAAACAAACAAATCCAACTTTCTAAGGAAAGAATTAGACTTCTTGGGACATATAGTTACACAAGAGGGCATCAAACCCAATCCAAATAAGATAAAAGCAATTAAAGACCCGTGTCCCAAGACTATCAAACAGATAAAATCATTCCTAGGATTGTAGTATTGTAAAACACTATTAACAAACTCCCAGACTTCAAAAAACCTTTTACACTAACGACAGACGCGAGTAACTTCGCCATAGGAGCCGTACTGTCACAAGGCCCTGACAAATCCGACAAACCTATTTGCTTTGCAAGTAGGACGCTTTCGGACACAGAAACCCGGTACTCGACTGTAGAAAAGGAAATGCTAGCCATAGTCTGGGCAGTAAAATATTTTCGACCGTACATATACGGTAATAAAGTCAAAATCGTCACAGACCACAAACCCCTAGTCTGGCTAGAAAATTTCAAGGGGGAAAAATCCGAAACTCCTTCGCTGGAAATTAACCTTGTCCGAATATGACTATGAAATGGTCTATAAAAAGGGTTCACAAAATGTCATTGCAGATGCACTGAGCAGAATGGAACCGAATATGTGCACAAACGACACCAGCCCGGGAATAAACCCTACTATACCACTTTCTTCCAGTCCGTTAAATACATTCACCATGCAAACAATATTTAAACTTCATCCAATCTCTTCATGTGTTAAAATATCCCCGTTCACACACAAAGTCCGTAGTTGTATTTCGGAACCATCTTTCACCTTAGAAAATACATCAAGAATTCTAAAAAACTTACTTAAACCAAATAAGACATTAGCACCAAATAAGACATTAGCACCACCAACGAAATATTCGCCGTAATACAAGAATCATACTTCAAATACTTCGCAGACACCGGTCTGTATAAAATATGCAGGTGTTTGACGTTCCTTTCGGAACCAAATAAATCAGACGAGACGGAGAACATAATAAAGACTTAAACGAGAGTTCTATATACCCCATCTAAAAACAAAATCTCTGAAATAATACGAGACTGTGAAGTTTGCTTAACTCTCAAATACGACAAACAACCACAAAAACCACCTTTTGTATTCCCGAAATACCAAACGGACCGTTAGATATCATTCACACTGATATTTATACAATCAACGACAACTACAATCTGACCATAATCGATAAATTCTCAAAGTTCGCTCAAGCCTACCTACTCACAAACAGAAACTCCGTCAGTGTCACAAAAGCCTTCAAAACATTCATGAAGCAATTCGGCCTACCGAAAAAGATCATTCTCGATCAGGGCGCCGAGTTCTTAGGGTTAGTCTTCAGAAAATTCCTGGAACAATATAATATAGAACTGCACGTTGCATCTTTTCAACAATCAAGTAGTAACTCCACAGTCGAACGGCTACATTCTACATTGACGGAAATATATAGGGTAATTTTCAAGAAAGGAGGTAAAGTTACCACAAGAACACGACGAAATCCTTGATGAAGCAATTATTACTTACAATAATGCTATCCATTCGAGCACTAATCACACACCCTTCGAATTATTTAGCGGAAGAACACATATTTTCGACCAAACTGTGAAATTCAATAACGAACAAGACTACCTAACAAAACTTAACGAAATCCGTTCTTATATTAACCCGCGATTAAACTAAATATGGAAGCCTCGACGCGTAGTAGAACAGAGAAATTAAACGAAAAGAGAATAATACCACCTGACATACCTACAGGCAACATAATCCTCAGAAAAGAAAATAGGCGAAATAAATTAACTCCCCGATTTAGCAAACACAAAGGCATTACTGTACTCACAACAAAAAAACAGAAACTACACAAACAAAAAATAAGAAATGCAACTAAAATAGCAACCGACACATAAACACACCGCTTGATTCTGGAATTTTCTATTAACCGCTACCTACACTAAATTCTTGCAAGCTGACGCTAGGGTACGGACAACGTCTCATACTTGACATTTTTGACAAGGACCAACCTTTAATAAAGGTCAACCTGGGACCAGCTAGAGTAGTAGAGTCATTTAGAACCATAAATCATATAATCAAATTGAACAATTATGAAAAGAGAGCAGCAAGAAAACAATTCTATGATATAAAAGCAACACTAAAAAAAAAAAAAAAATGGAGAGCAGGTTAAGATTAACGACTTCATTAAATCATATGAAAATACTATTTCTAAAGAAATAAATTCAAAACAGTATAGGGTACAGATGCTCCAACACTATAATCAAATCAGCTACAAAATAGACATTTTATATAATCTGTGAAGAATCACAAATTCATGTTTTTATTTTTCTCATTCATTAATATATATATACCTCAGAATCGATATGCCCTAATTGCTAAAGGGGATTAGTTCAACATTAGGTTACAGTTTCTAGCAAGAGAGAGAGCAATTGTTTTCTATTCCATCATTAGGTTACAGTTTCTAACAAGAGAGCAATCATTTTTTATTTCTTTTGTTTCTCTTTCCTTCGCATTTCAATAGCCAGCGACGCCGACGCACCGGTACAGTCGGTGCCAGCATAGCTAAGCTAAGACGTTTGGTCACGTACACCAAAAGCTCGTAGGATAACGGTGATTCATCAGTAGCCAGTCAAAACGCGCCACGCATTTCCGCAGCTGCGTCGAAAGCTTAGAATGTTAAAAACTAGGGCAAAGGCAAGGGTTAGAAATAATGGCAAGATGACTTAGTTTCTGGCCGCCGGAGAGTTAACATGTAAAATAAAATTATCGACAAGTGAAAAATCAAATAATACAGACAATGAAAAACAAGAACAAAACAGGTGAACACATGGAGCCCAAAGACACAGTGACAGTGGTACAAAAGCAACGACAGTGTAAATCAAATCAAAGAAAAATAATAAAGTTATGGAAAAAGCCATTACTTTTATCACCGCCAAGAGTGGGTAAATTATATTCGGGTGAGTCGGCCTTGAGGCCACGTTACTAACTTTTATCCCTGTTGTTTTCATAGGACAGTGTGATGTTAGGTAGATTAGGCAATAAAACAAAAAAAAAAAAATGGAAATATCTGAATTAGAAATAAAATTATAATCGAACATTGACCCTTGCCTTTATGTCTTTAATTCTTATCCCTTCCCCTTTCTCTCCCTTTGTCATGTCAAATAAATAATTATTCCCCACATTTGTCTATGTTAATTTAAAGTCCAGAGGTCTCGAGATTTACTTATAAATTTTCTCTAAGTAAAGGCCCTGGATAGAGTGAGATTTGTACCCAGGCTGAAAAACTTCCTTACAGATGGCGCCCGAGCAGGGACCTCGAGAAAGATTTTAAATTAATTAGGCAAGCTTAGTGTAGGGATTAATTTTGTGGATTAAAGCCCCACCATATTTATTTGCCCTTCTCATATTATTCATATTATTTAAAAAAAAATTTTATTGCTACCCTATAATATCGAAAAAAAAACTAACCAATTATATTATATTATAATATGATCGCATTATATTATATCATTTAATTATATTCACATGTAAAATATATTTTTGGGGATTTTCTTTATTGGTGCAATATATATATGATGAAAAAAAAAATTTTTATAAATAATTCAATTTTTGCCAAGGGTAACGGTAGGACTACCTTAGAGTCATCGACAGAGTCGCAGCGACAGAGTCACGACAGAATTCAGTGGAACCAAAACCACGTGGCAGAAATTCATATGTATATATTTTTTATTTTTTTATAATCGACAGAGCTAAACAGGGTATCAGCAGAGTCACCATATTAAAAAAAAAAAAATTTATATATGTATATATTTGAGTTTTTATAAGAACGAAAAAAGACAAGCGAGTATAGAAAATCCAACAGGCAAACGGTAGAACTTTTAAAAAGTCATCGACAGAGTTCCAGCGACAGAGTCACGACAGAATACAGTAGAACCAAAACCTCGCGGCAGAAATATATTTTTTTTATATCGACAGAGCTAAACAGGGTATCAGCAGAGTCACCATGAAAAAAAAATATATATGCAACGGAATTTGTATACAAGCAAAAGAGACAAGCAAGCATAGAAAATTTCACAAATGAACGGTAGAACTATTTTAAATTCATCGACAGAGTCCCTGCGACAGAGTCACGACAGAATTCAGTAGAACCAAAACCACGTGGAATTTTATTTTTTATTATATCGATAGAGCTAAACAGGGTATCAGCAGAGTCACCATAAAAAAAAATTAAAAAAGAAATATGCAACGAAATTTTCATAAGAATATTAGAGACATAAGCAAGCTGAAAAATTTGCACAAAGTAACGGTAGAACTATTTTACAGTCACCGACAGAGTCTCAGCGACAGAGTCACGACAGAATACAGTAGAACCAAAACCACGTGGAATTATTTTTTTTTACAATCGACAGAGCTACAGCAGCAGAGTCACCATAGAGAAAAAAAAAAAATAATATACATACGTACAACAGAGTCTAAGTACAAGAGGAGAAAGGCAAGAATGATAAAGTATAGGAGATTAGAAAAAAAAATTTTCGTTGTTCGTTTTCTTTCACACTTTAATCCTATGAGAAGGGGGTATGAGGGAGTTTCGTTGGTTCTTTTTGGTCGACATAGCCCCAACGGGATCTTTTGGATGCTCACTCCTAAGCGGAGGCTGCGACGCTAGCAGAGCAGAGGCTTCGAAGATGAAATCATGGTACCAATGCATACTGAAAAGAGAGTGAACATCGAACCGTCAGAGAGTCACTATCCAACCGTTAAGGAGTCAACATCGAACCATCAAGGAGTCTACATCCAGCAGCCAAGGACTACAGCCGTCTAAATACCAAGGATAACAAAGGATAACAGGACTCTAAGTTAGCAGCAAACCAAGGACCCAGCCAGTGAATATCCTTTTTTTTAGGACAACAGCAGTCAAGATTTACGAGCATACAAAGGAATCAACAGTGAACATCCTGTTCAAAGGATAGCAACAGCCTAAGTTACAAGGATATCAGCGAAGCCTACACCAAGCAGCCAAGAATACAAAGAATACAACGAAGAAACAAAGTCCCACAACCAGAGAAACAACGTCAACCACGAATCGAAGTCTAGCTACAGCAAGTGAACATCCTTCCCAAGGATACCAGGAATCGAAGTCTAGCTACAGCAAGTGAACATCCTTCCCAAGGATACCAGGAGTCAAAGTCTAGCTACAGCGAGTGAACATCTTTATCAAGGATACCAGGAATCAAAGTCTACCCACAGCGAGTGAATATCCTTCTCAAGGAGAACAGCAGCATCCGCAGTTACCAGAATACCACGAATCGAAGTCGAACTACAACCGGAGAACATCCTTCCCAAGGATACCAGGAATCAAAGTTGAATTACAACCGAAGAACATCCTTCCTTTTTTCCCTTTTCTAGATATACCAGAAGTCTACGTCAATGTTACAAGGATATCAGCGCAGCCTACATTAAGCCAGTTAAAGTCCTTCCTCCAAGGATACTAGAAGTCGAAGTCAATGCTACAAAGATACCAGCGGAGTCTACATTAATCCAGGAACGAGTTAACGTGTTTCGCAAGGATACCAAGATGCAAAGATACTAGTGGAGTCTACACCCAGAAGTCTATGTCAAAGTCACAAGGATATCAGCAGAGTCTACATACCAGAAGTCACGAGGATACTAGGAATCTAAGCCAGAACGAGCCATCATACGTCACAAGGATACCAGCAGAGTCCACATTAAGTCTAGCACAAGTCGACGCCCGTCACAAGGATACTAGGAACCTAAGCTAGAACCACAACGAGCCATCATGCGTCACAAGGATACCAGGAAGAGTCATAGTCAAACGTTTAACGAGGCAATATTTTTCACAAGGATACTATCTTTACAAGAATATCACAGCGAAGCTCAAATTAGCCAAGCACGCAGGGAGTCGTCACAGGATACGTCCTTCAAAAGGATACGAGGTCGACAGCATGGGAATGAAGACAATGAAACCAAGTTGCAAAAGATACAAGTAATATTTCACATCGCCGAGAACGTAATCAATCAGAAGGATGATCGAGCAACCAAGCATCGTTTTTACAGAGCACAGTCCCGGTTACTTAGAGAAGATAAAATCGAGACCTCTGAGAGTCCTTACGGCGACCCACAACGAAGACAACAGTTGTCCAAAGCCCCTGAGGGATTCGCCGCCAAGGCAGCACCAAAACTCAAACGTCCCTACAAGGTAAAACACTTTTCTTTCAGGAACATCGTCCGACTCCAAGATGAACACGGAATATCCGGCCGCACAGCGAGTGTCAGCGATCGAGAGCAGACAACAACAAGCGAATCCGAGCTAAGAGAATCCGAGCTAAGAGAATCCGGCCAAGAGAATCAGAGCCAAGAGAATCCAAGCCAAGAGAATCCAAGCCGAGAAGAAATCCTAGAAGACACAGAAGACAACCGCAGAGCCGAACCTTGCGAAGAGATTTCACAGGGGCCACTTGTTGGAGATTTCGATCTCCCAACGTCCCTGCCCTCCTAAAGGGGGGTCTCTGTTCGTAAGACTAAACAGCCGACCACTACATATATCTTACCTTAGTTATTTTAATTATCATATTAGTTTTTAAGTTTATCACACGTTTGTAAATCACACTATTACGCAGACAAAGTTAGGTAGTTTGCAGTTCATTCCTTTCATAATCAGGCATATGAACTAATTCCCTTCATTAGAATGTTACCCTTTATATCAGTCCTTTCGGGGCTAACCTCTTTCTTGGAAGACATCGATGCCAATTTTGGAGAAATCACCATCTCGATCAACATTCCCCAGCGAGGATGTACCAACGCTAGACATATCAAGGAAATCCACGAATCCGAAGTAAGCAACGGTAGAAGGTCCACCGAATGACGATTCAGAGCAGGAAGATACCTTGGAAACTAAAGTACAGAATCCAGACACGTCCCTACCGTAACCAACCTTGCAAGTTCTGATACGAAGAAAATGGCCTAGCCTACCAAGCCTACATCTCAACTACCGGGAGTATCACAGTCTCTTCAACCTCCGCGAAGTAAGGAGGGAGTGTGAAGAATCACAAATTCATGTTTTTATTTTTCTCATTCATTAATATATATATACAAGCTAACCCTCAGAATCGATATGCCCTAATTACTAAAGGGGATTAGTTCAACTTTAGGTTACAGTTTCTAACAAGAGAGCAATCATTTTTTATTTCTTTTGTTTCTCTTTCCTTCGCATTTCAATAGCCAGCGACGCCGACGCACCGGTACAGTCGGTGCCAGCATAGCTAAGCTAAGACGTTTGGTCACGTACACCAAAAGCTCGTAGGATAACGGTGAATCATCAGTAGTCAATCAAAACGCGCCACGCATTTCCGCAGCTGCGTCGAAAGCTTAGAATGTTAAAAACTAGGGCAAAGGCAAGGGTTAGAAATAATGGCAAGATGACTTAGTTTCTGGCCGCCGGAGAGTTAACATGTAAAATAAAATTATCGACAAGTGAAAAATCAAATAATACAGACAATGAAAAACAAGAACAAAACAGGTGAACACATGGAGCCCAAAGACACAGTGACAGTGGTACAAAAGCAACGACAGTGTAAATCAAATCAAAGAAAAATAATAAAATTATGGAAAAAGCCATTACTTTTATCACCGCCAAGAGTGGGTAAATTATATTCGGGTGAGTCGGCCTTGAGGCCACGTTACTAACTTTTATCCCTGTTGTTTTCATAGGACAGTGTGATGTTAGGTAGATTAGGCAATAAAACAAAAAAAAAAATGGAAATATCTGAATTAGAAATAAAATTATAATCGAACATTGACCCTTGCCTTTATGTCTTTAATTCTTATCCTTCCCCCTTTCTCTCCCTTTGTCATGTCAAATAAATAATTATTCCCTACATTTGTCTATGTTAATTTAAAGTCCAGAGGTCTCGAGATTTACTTATAAATTTTCTGTAAGTAAAGGCCCTGGATAGAGTGAGATTTGTACCCAGGCTGAAAAACTTCCTTACAAATCATTTAAGTAACATTGCAGAGAGTCTACTTTTTACAAAACCAAAAATAATTCCGAAATATACTTTTAACTCCAATGTAATCAAAGAAATTCTAAAGAACAAAACATTGAAAAACAATTTGATCACGAAATATACAATATCCTTTCATTAGATTCAATAACAAAAAATAACACGTTAATATTTAAGATAAAAATTCCAATACTATCGCAAGAAAATTACCAGTTGTATCAATTAATGCCCCTACCTATTAACAAAACAAATTTCTAGTACTCCCCAAATATGTAATAAAAAACACACTAGAAATTAAGATTTCAAAAGCACTTTGTATTAAAATAAGCACCCTTAATGTATGTGGGACCCCACTAATTACACCCTATCCAGAATGGTTACATAACCTATTCAACACAGTAAGGCGACTTGCAACGTTATTGATGGAGGATTATACCCAAAGATCTCAGTACCATCCAAAGGACTGCTACTCATCTTCAACGCAGAAAACAAAACCATTGCATCCAACTGCATGCCCAACAAAACCTTCAGTGGTTCCATGGTCATCCATTATGAAAATTGTTCGATCAAGGTAGATGAGTTGGAATACGTCGACACCGCCACCACCGTAATCAACATATGGGACGTTAGCTTGCTACACATCAACAATAAGTCAATGATACCTATAATCAAGGAAATAAACTTTGAGGATCTCCACCTGGTCGAATTGCAAAACGATCTGAACATAATGCAAATCAGGCTACGTTGCATTTAATAATCGTTTATATAGTAATCGGAATCACAATATTGATTACTGCCCTGACATGGATCCACAATCGAAGGTCGGATGTTTTACGCCCACTACCCTAAGTCCCACTGTCACTTCTATCCAGCACTCGGTTCCTGTACCTTCGTTGTGGCCGTCGTTCCATCTTAAGGGGGAGAAGTTACCGATAACGGTAATATTCTATCCCCACCTAAACCATCTCGTACAACATCTTCCACTGCTGAAATCAACATTCGGCAGAATGTCGACACAACGGGTTTCACATACAGGGAACATTACATATAATCTTATATATACATAATATTTTCCTAGTACTACCCAAAAAGCCTCTGCGTAGGCAACTATATATACATAATATTTTCCTAGTACTAATCAAAAAACCTTTGCGTAGGCAACTATATATACATAATATTTTCCTAGTACTACATACATAATACAACATAGTATAAGAATATAAGACTGCCGATTCGGGGAATTCTCGCATACTAACTAGAGCCTGTGCGAAGGTTTCATATAACAAAATGAAATAAAAGACAGCAGTTCACAATTCAGACTGAAGAGAATCAGACGTCTTTGAATTTTTTCCCTATTTTACCAAGGACCATATTAACGAGGACGTAACTCAGACGTCTTTGACTTTTTTTTCCTATTTTACCAAGAACCATATTAATGACGACGTAACTCGCTGCCCTAAAAAAATTGTCCAATAGTTTGGTGGTGGTTTTTCTAATTACTAACATAGTGCTTTTTGTGTGTTTGGACATATAATCGCAAAATCAAAGCATTAAACTTATTCTTTTGTATTAATCTTTGATTTTGCTTTTGTACTTCTTCCCGCTTCAAAATCACTCTCGCGCTCTCGCCTACGTACTGTTGTTGCATGTGCAGTGCTGTTGGCTCTCCGGCTCTTTTTTCTTAATTTCTTTGGATCGCGCTCACATCTATCTCTGTCTCGCGTACAAGTCTTTAATTTAAAAATTATCCTCTCTTCAAGTTTGACCCAAGTGTCGAATTTGATTTTAAACAATGATTGAGTTTTTCTTTGGCTTTTTTTTATTGAATTTTGATTTTTTTCTTTCTTTTAAACAAAAATATTTTAATAATCTAAAACTATTATGTCTGTCTGCTCCAGCAAAAAGTGTTTGAACCCCCCTGCACCCCATAACGTATTTCTCACTTGTTGAGGGACAGTTTGGAGCAAAGAGGTGGTCTCTCATATTGAGAAGTGGAAATCGAAATAAGGGTATTCATGAGGCAGACCAGGGACAAGTTTAAGAAACTGTCATCTGGTTTTCGTAAACTCTTTGATGAGTTTAACGCTTTGGAGACAGAGTTCAAAAGCTATAAGCTGTTGAATGTCTCCAAAGTGCAAGAAAACTAGTATGCGGAATCTGTCCCTGCATCTGCCGGTGCCTATCCCTGTCTCGGCCGCAGTTCCACAATCTCCGTCACTGCTCACAGCCAATCCTCCGCAGCTCATATCGTTTACCACACCCGTCACACAGGGTGGGCGTAAAGATGAGGCCATTACCGTATCTCCTTGAAATGGTCTCTCTATACAGACGAATGAAACTGTAGTTTCCGAACAGTCCGGGCAACTACCAAAATCTTTGGTTATTGCCAACAGCTGCCCAGTTAGAGGAACACCATTAATTAGGCCTCTGACTGGAGTACCACCGAAGAAACATATATTTGTTTCTAGGCTTGATCCCGAAACTTCTTCGGATGACGTCTTAGGTTACATTAAGACAAAAATGCAAGCATCAAAAATAGCGGTGGAAAAATTTAAATTTAATTATTCTAGGGAGATCTCTTCTTTTAAAATTAGTGTCCCGGTTGAACTGATTGACTGCATTTGTAGTAATAGCTTTTGGCCGGATCACATTTTAGTGAAAGAATATCCGGCCAAAAAGAATACTCTTGGTTCAGTTAGGCTTCATTCCACTTCTTCTTCTATCGCTTCCGGAATATCAGCATCTGCTGGTGTTCCAAAAAACTAATTTCGTCTTTTAATCTGGCCTATCAGAACGTAAGAGGACTTAAATCTAAGCTTCCTAGACTTAATGTAGATAGTCTAGTATTTGATTATAAAATTTTAGTATTTTCAGAGACTTGGTTTAAACCTGACATTAACGATGCATCTGTTCTGACTGCAAAATTTTCAATATTCAGGTGTGATCGCATTTCGCGTGTAGCCGGAGGAGTCTTGATTGCCATTGACTCATCGTTATCTTCTGACCGGATTCAATCTCCTAATAACCAGGAGATTGAGTTTGTAAGTGTCAAGGTCAGTCTCAAGACTTTCTCTGTCTACATTACTTGCTCGTACATCCGACATGGCGGTGTACATTAACAATAATAATAATAACTATTGATCTTCCGTATCGTGTACCGACTGTTGGTGCCTATCCTGCGGTTAAATCCCATAATTTTCGCAAGACCAATTTTAGTAAGTTAAATGAGCTCATTCTTAAAAATGATTGATCTTCCCTGTATAGTTGTTCAAACATGAACCAAGCTATTTCTCTGTTTTATAACACTCTTGGTTCGCTTTTAAAGGTTTGTGTACCGCTGAGAATCCCTGTGTCGGCCTATAGGCCCCTGGCATTCTCGGGAGCTAACTAACCTGAAAAATGTAAATCGAGGTGTTATAAAATTTACAAGAAATCAGGCCGCTCCTCAGACTATGCCCGTTACGTAGTCGCTCGATCAAAGTTTTTGACGCGTAATACGCAATGCTATAAGGATTACCTGCAGCGTTGTAAATTAGAATTTTCTAGTAATCCTAAACAATTTTCGGGAGCTAACTAACCTGAAAAATGTAAATCGAGGTGTTATAAAATTTACAAGAAATCAGGCCGCTCCTCAGACTATGCCCGTTACGTAGTCGCTCGATCAAAGTTTTTGACGCGTAATACGCAATGCTATAAAGATTACCTTCAACGTTGTAAATTAGAATTTTCTAGTAATCCTAAACAATTTTATAGCTTTGTGAATTCGAAACGCAAAATGTCTGTCTCTCCATCATGCTTATCTCTTGAAAACAATATAGATAGTTCTGATCAAGCCATCGCTGCTTTGTTTGCAGACTTTTTTACAACAACCTATTCCTCAGCGGAATATCGATCAGAGATTTCTACTTTTTCTTTTGTCTGTCAAATCTGCCACGTTCCCAGCTATCCGGAAGCAATCCTATATAGTTCCTCTCGGTAAAATTCTAAATTGTCCGCTATACCTAAAGCTTTTGAAAAATTAATCACTTCTCAATTGCAACATTTTTGTAGATCTGTAAATTCACCATCCCAACATGGGTTTGTGAAATGTAGATCCACTATCACTCACCTTTTAGAATTTACTTCTTTAACGATCGAAGGATTTAAAAATGCAAGGCAAACTGATGTCATTTATACTGATTTCAGTAAGGCTTTTGATTCTGTTAATCATAGGCTTCTTCTTTATAAATTAAATAGTATTGGCTTTCCAAGTCCTTTAATTAATTGGATTCGTGAATATTTGACAAATAGAACTCAGAGGGTTTTTTTTAAATCGTCATATTCCAGATCCATCCATGTTACGTCGGGGGTGCCTCAGGGTTGTCATTTGGGACCACTGCTGTTTACCCTTTTCAATAATGACCTTCCCTCTGTTATAAGTTACTCTCGTGCCCTTATGTACGCAGATGACGTTAAGCTATGTTTTAGTTACAAAGACATTACCTCTTCTTGTCGATTGCAATCTGATCTTCAAAATCTTGAGCTTTGTCATAATAACTTATTAAAATTAAATGCAACTAAATGCAAGGTCATGACTTTTTATAGAACTTCTCCGCATTTAGTTACTTATTTTCTTACTAATACACCCTTAGATGGACCGTAAACTAACGTTTAAGTCCCATATTTCCTCCACCGTCGGTAAAGCCATGGGTGTTCTTGCGTTTGTAAAGAGATGGTCAAAGGAGTTTGACGATCCATATACAACTAAAATTCTTTTCACCTCACTGGTACGTCCTATTTTAGAATACGCGTCTTGCATCTGGTCACCTCAGTATGAGTCACACCAAGCAAGAATTGAGTCGGTTCAAAAACAGTTCTTGCTTTTTGCTCTTCGTGGTCTGAACTGGGATCGTAATGTCAATTTGCCATCGTACTCTAGTAGACTTCTTTTACTTGGCCTTCCTTCTCTTACTAATCGTAGAATAATGCTTGGCGTCATTTTTATGCACAAGCTTCTTAAAGGTGATATAGACTCGCCCGAGCTATTGAACCAAATAAATTTTAGTATTCCTTGTAGACCTACTAGAAACTTTATACCTATATCTCTGTCACGCTGTTCTACTAATTATTTACTGCATGAACTTTTCCGAGTTCTTTGTTCTGATTATAATCGTCTTTATCATGTAATCAGTACAGAACTCTCTTTTCCATTAATAAAAACTTCTATACTTTCTTTTTTAGCTCGTAGCTAGCTTTAGTTTTCGTTTTTGTCTGTATGTATGAACTGTCCCCGCGAATCGAGCCGTACGTTATGCGGCTAGAGCCCCTCGGTCGGTTGGGCGGGAGGTGTGGGCACTTAGTGCAGCCGTTGGGATTCGCGCGAAAAAAAAAAGATGTTTTCCGGGAACAGTTCTTTCGTCAAGTATTTTTGGTCCAGCCAGTAGAAGATGTCTGTAAACACGAACTAACTTGGGTGTTACCACCTATGAAACTTTATTATCGCAGCAAGCCAGATGGATTTATTTCACATCTGATTGGCTACGAAGGTGTGGGTAGTTTGTGCTCTTATCTTCGCCGTTTGTGGTGTATGAGTGTAACGGCAGGAATTGGAGATAGCAGCTTTGAGTCGAACTCTATATATCCACTATTTAATATATGTATCTATTTAACTGATGACGGCTCTAATCATATAGATGATGTAATAACCGCCACCTTCGCTTGGATTAAATTGTTGAATGGGAATAATGATTTGCTCTCTAGTTATAAAGAGCTTCAACAAATCGCAGCTAACAATTTTAGGTTTCAGATTGAATTGCCTTGTATGGATAATGTGCAAAATATTGCGGAAAGTATTCGATATTTCCCACCTAAGGATGTGCTTACTGGATCACAGCTCTATTTTGAGTATGATGAAGCAGCCTTACAACTTATCAAACAGCATTTGAATGCATTCAATTTCAACATCATGATATTTTCACATTTACCTTACAAAGATTATGAATACGATCAACAAGAACGTTGGTTTGGCACAAGGTTTACTTCAACTTCAATGCCTTTGAAATGGTTAGCCATGTGGAATAATACTCTATCATTGAACGAGCTAATTATACCTCGAGCAAATCCTTTTATAGCGACCGATTTTACGTTGCATTGGCGTCAATCTGGAAAACCACATATACCGCGGCGGCCACGGCTTTTGCAAAAAAAAGATCTTTGTGAAATGTGGTTCAGGCAAGATGACACATTTCACCTACCTGACGGCTATATAAACCTTTATTTTTTATCACCTTACGTTCAACAAAACGCGCAATGTTATATGCTTGGAGTATTATTTACGTATTTAGTGGAATTTAGCATAGTTGAACAATTATATCCAGCTCTTCTAGCAGGCCTTACGTATAGTCTTTATATGGGAAAGAAGGGGCTCATGCTCAGTGCAAGTGGATATAATCAGAAACTTCCTTCGATTGTGGAAGTTATCGTTAATGTAATGCATACGCTTTATCTCGTTCCATCTCAGGTGATTTCATTCAAGGAGCTCAAAAAGAGGCAACTATTTAACGCCATAATTAACGGAAAGTTATTAAACCTAGATCTACGATTAAGCATATTAGATAATCAACATTTCACCATGCTACAAAAATACGATTCGATAGATAATATTACCTTGGATAACGTAGAAGCTTTTAAGCAAACTTTTTACAAAAAGATGTATATTCAAGCGCTTTTTCAAGGAAATTTTACAGATGAGCAAGCGTATATAATATTAAAATAAATAATGTCTATATTTAATAAACAAAGAATTGAACCCCTATCATCTCTGGATAAATGTGTAGTTCAGTTACCACTGGGATCTTATTTTCTTCGCGGTAAAGCTTTTAATGAAGATGATACCAATACCAATATTACAAATTACTATCAAAAAGGTCCTAGCAGTTTAACGATTAAAAGTTTAATGGATTTAGTAGAACTTATTGTTAAAGAACCATATTTTAATCAATTACACACTCTAGAACAGCTTAGTTACAGCTTAGACATTTCCGATGAGCAGTTGTTATTTGAACAAATTGACGACGGAATAATAATTGACTTTATTGGACGTCATTGTGAAGGTTCAAACATTATGAATATTTCTGAATTCAAACAGAATTTACCAAATTACATATGCAGTCCAAAACAAAAAAAATTAAAATTAAGTGTAAGTATGTAAAGTTACAATAAAAATTTTCAAGCTTCAAAAATTTTCTTTTCAGTAGAGTCGTGATTATTTCGTTATTTGCATTCCTGAAAATCATATTCATAATGATGCACAGCGTATTGATTTGATAGCTTACTGTTATGTTTTAAAACCCTTGCATAGATATTATGAAGTTGTAAAGTATACATGTTCTTGCAGAATCAATTGCGTTATCTTGTGTCAGCTCCGTGCATTTTTTTTACCCAAGTGGTATCGATGTAACCACGATTAATTGTTCAACTGACGTCTGTCCGTATATTTGTCCGTCCATCTGTCCGTCTGACTGAATCAACGTATTGTCCTCCTAGACCCTTGAAGCTACAAAGCTTTAAAATTTTTGCTGCAGGCATTGTAAATTTCGGAATCATACCGATCGGATGACTACATCATATAGCCTCTTAAATCTCCATAACTTTGTTGTCTTCTAATGAAATATGACGAAAGCCGGTATTTTTGATATATATATATCAATACTTCGTAAGATATATACTTATAGCTTCCAACTAATTTATATTTCGAGCAATAACTTAGCTGTTTTTAAAGCGATTATCCTATAATTTGCTTTTTGTGAGTTTTAACATCCTTTTTTTACATTTCTATTATGTTTTTTCAGAATCGGTTTTCTATATTATATAGCTCCCATAGGAACGATCGGTCAAGATATTATTTTTTGATTAATAACTAGGCTCTTTTAAAAACGATTCTTTCGAAATTTGGTATGTGTAGTTTGGTATACACAGAAATGTGTCTATTAAGTTTCGACAGAATCATCCTACTATATGCTGTAGCTCCCGTAGGAACAATCGGACCGTTTATTTCTTTTTGTTCAAAAGATTTTTTTTCGGAGACATGAATAGTTTTATTTTTCTTATGCTTCTAGTAATTTATATGTAATTGAAAAAGACAGATTGCAAAGGTATTTGAACTACGACGCAGCCGAAATTAGCCCATCCTTCTAGTTTTATATTTTTTTGGAAAGATCGTTACTTTTTATCAAAGGATTTTTTGTTTTAGTCATACTTTCTAAAATGTGTTGAATGAGTTCGAAAAGAATTTTCGTCGATTCCTGTTTAATTTTTTCCTACAAATTGAGATCTGGACTTTGTGAGGGCCTGTTTAGATTACCATTTCTCGACAATTTTGAGGATATTGTTTTTGCCCTATCCTACTGAAATGTAGTCAGATTTATAAGCGCATGTCTCAAAAAAAATCTAAAATATGTATTTGCAAAATTTTTTAGAAAATTGTCCTTCTTCATTATTTTTTTTCTACTATTTTTTAATGGGGCCGAGATTGGACTCTATAAAAAAGAATAAGCCCTTCGTTACGCTTTAAGAATTCCTTCACCTCGTAAATTTTTCTTGATACACCAGGCCATTTGAAACAATATTGTTTTCTTTCGTACTAATTCATCAGACCAAATTACACCTTCTTTAGTCGTCTGTCATCCAGTTCCTATGAATTTTAGCTAGTTTTAAGAAATCCTTTACAATTATTGTAAACAGTGCCAGTCTACATTTTATAACTGTCGATTGGATTCGATACTTTTTATCATAACGGACTATATTAAGACATTTTGCAATTGATGAAGAATTTTTTGTGCAGGATATCGTTTTGGACCTTCTGCACTTGATTCTTCATTTTTGGGGTTTTAACAAATCCAACTTCTAAATGTTTGAATTTGTCTAAGCGACAATAGGAATAATAACACTGTTTACTTATTGTTATTCTTGTACTACGAAAAATTTGCTCATTGATCTTTATCAATTTGCACTGTTGTAGATCAGGTTGTATTTAGTAATAAATCCGATTGTGATCAAAATGTCCAAGGGTGAGTGCTATTTTACTTTTCGATTTCTCTTTTTATACCTTTGCAAAAAAGGTATATTAATTTTTGTCAGAAGTTTGCAACGCATAGACTCTCCGACTACAAAAAGTATATATATTCTTGATCAGGACGATGAGCTGAGTTGATAAAGTCTGTCCGCCTGTCTGGATCAACGCAATCTCCTCCGAGACCCATAAAGCTAGAGAGCTGAAATTTTGCACCTAGGCTTCTTTTCGCTGCAGGCATTGTATATTTCGGAATCGTCCCGATCGGATGATATCATATAGCTCCCAAAGGAACGATCGGTTGTAAATAAGCTTTAACCTCAATAACTTTGTTGTTTTCCAATGAAATATCATATTTTATATACTTCCTAGCATATTCACCAAGTTTCATCAAAATCGGTTGACTATATTATATATGTCTGGATAAATGTGAAGTCCAGGTACCACTGGGATCTTATTTTCTTGGCGTTAAAGCTTTAAATAAAGATGATTAGATGAGATTACTATCAAATAGGTCCTAGTAGTTGAACGATTGAAAGTTTAATGGATTTAGTAGAACTTATTGTTGAAGAACCATATTTTAATCAATTACGCACTCTAGAGCAGCTTAGTTACAGCTTAGGCCTATACCAACGTGCAGGCTATGGGTGTAGCATATGCTATTACTATTAATTCTGAAGAAACCAAGCATAAGGCTGAATTTGTCGAGAAACGATTAGAAGCTTTTAGATCACGTATGTCAGAAATAATTTCGCAACTCAGTGACCAAGAATTAAGTGAGGTGCTTGAGACTCTTATAAATAGCAAAAGGTTGGGTGACATCAGCTTGAACGATGAGGTAACACGAAACTGGGATGAGATTGTTACCATGGAATATTTTTTTAACCATGCCGAAATGCAAATTTTAACCCTTCGAGGCCTATCTAAGCAGCACGTCCTTAACTTTTTATATGAATTTGATAAAAGTAATTTTAGAAAACTGTCCGTACAGGTAGTGGGGAGAAGTACGCCTCCAACAAGGTTACCAACGCAAACTATTTCGAAAGTAGTTGCTTAAAGAAAAAGTTTAGTAAATCAACTAGAAAGTCGTCCAGGCTTTTTATCCGGACTATTGGAAGAAGTTCAAAGAAACATTTTCGATGAGCATTTCTTATTTGAACAAATTGGCGGCAGAATAAAAATTGATTTTATTGGACGTCTTGGTGAACCTTCAAACATTATGAATATTTCTGAATTCAAAAAGAATTTTCCTAATTACCCATGCAATCCAAAACAAAAAAAAATTAAAATTAAGTGTAAGTATGTAAAGTTACAATAAAAAAATTTAGGCTTCGAAAGTTTTCTTTTTAGTTGAGTAGTGATTATTTCGTTGTTTGCATTCCTGAAAATCATATGCATAATGAAGCATGGCGTAGTGATTTGATAGCTTACTGTTATGTTTTAAAACCCTTGCATAGATATAATGAAATTGTAAAGTATACTTGTTCTTGTAGAACCAATTGCGTTGTCTTGTGTCAGCTCCGTGCATTTGTTACACAAGTGGTATCGATGTAACCACGATTAACTGTTCAACTGACGTCTGTCCGTATATTTGTCCGTCCATCTATCCGTCTGACTGGATCAACGTATTGTCCTCCTAGACCCTTGAAGCTACGAAGCTTTAAAATTTTTGCTGCAGGCATTGTAAATTTCGGATTCATACTGATCGGATGACTACATCATATAGCCTCTTAAATCTCCATAACTTTGTTGTCTTCTAATGAAATATGACGAAAGCCGGTATTTGTGATATAGGTATATACATATCAATGCTTCGTAAGATATATACTTATAGCTTCCAACTAATTTGGATTTCGAGCAATAACTTGGTTGTTTTTAAAGCGATTATCCTATAATTTGCTTTTTGTGAGTTTTAACATACTTTTTTTACATTTCTATTATGTTTTTTCAGAATCGGTTTTCTATATTATATAGCTCTCATAGGAACGATCGGTCAAGATATTATTTTTTGATTAATAACTGGGCTCTTTTAAAAGCGCTTCTTTCGACATTTGGTATGTATAATTTGGTATATACAGAAATGTGTCTATTAAGTTTCAACAGAATCATCCGACTATATGCTGTAGCTCCCGTAGGAACAATCGGACCGATTATTTCTTTTTGTTCAAAAGATTTTTTTTTCGGAGACATGAATAGTTTTATTATACCCTGTATCCATAGGGTAAAGGGGTATATTAAAGTCGCTAAAATGTATGTAACAGGCAGAAGAAAGCATTTCCGACCCCATAAAGTATATATATTCTTGATCAGCATCAATAGCCGAGTCGATTGAGACATTTCCGTATGTCCATCCGTCTGTCCGTCTGTCCGTCCGTATGAACACGTGGATCTCAGAGACTACAAGAGCTAGAGCAACTAGAGCAACTGGTGTCAACATTCGTGTAGTGTCTACGCAGATCAAGTTTATTTCAAATTTTTGGCACGCCTCCTTCCGCCCCTGCAATTTAGGACAAACTAACAACTAGTGTTATATTAAAGGTAGCGTATTCTTATTTAGCACACTCAATAATATGGCCAAAAGGTATCAGCTGACCAAATTTCGGACAAGAAATATCAGAGATATATCTGTACAATTTGTACTGAAATGCCCAGTGCGACATTGCGTAGTAAGTGTGAGCGAGATAGCATGCGTTCGTTGCTGCCGCTTAAGAGGAGAATTTTAGTTTGAATTAATGGGTAATTTTAAGGAGTTTGATTTAATACAGTTACTCTACTTGGTACAGGGTATACTCAAAGTCGGCAGGGACGACTTGCTTGCTTCATTTTTCTTATGCTTCTAGTAATTTATATGTAATTGAAAAAGACAGATTGCAAAGGTATTTGAACTACGACGCAGCCGAAATTAGCCCATCCTTCTAGTTTTATATTTTTTTTGGAAAGATCGTTACTTTTTATCAAAGGATTTTTTGTGTTAGTCATACTTTCTAAAATGTGTTTAATGAGTTCGAAAATTTTTTCCTACTAATTGAGATCTGGACTTTGTGAGGGCTTGTTTAGATAACCATTTCTCGACAATTTTGAGGATATTGTTTTTGCCCTATTCTACTGAAATGTAATCAGATTTATAAGCGCATGTCTCGAAAAAATCTAAAATATGTATTTGGAACATTTTTTAGAAAATTGTCCTTTTCATTATTTTTTTTCTACTATTTTTAAATGGCGCCGAGATTCCTGTAAAAAACAAATGAGCCCTCCGTTACGCTTTAAGGATTCCTTCACCTCGTAAATTTGTCTTGATACACCGGGCCATTTGAAACAATATTGTTTTCTTTCGTACTGATTCATCAGACCAAACTACACCTTCTTTAGTCGTCTGTCATACAGTTCCTATGAATTTTAGCTAGTTTTAAGAAATCCTTTACAATTTTTGTAAACAGTGCCAGTCTACATTTTATTACTATCGATTGGATTCGATATTTTTCATCATAACGGACTATATTAAGACATTTTGCAATTGATGAAGAATTTTTTTGTGCAGGATATTGTTTTGGACCTTCTGCACTTGATTCTTCATTTTCGGGATTCTAACAAATCCAACTTCTAAATGTTTGAATTTGTCTAAGCGACAATAGGAATATTAATACTGTTTACTTATTGTTATTCTTGTACTACGAAAAATTTGCTCATTGATCTTTATCAATCTGTACTGTTGTAGAGTATTATTTTAGTTTTCGATTTCTCTTTTTATACCTTTGCAAAAAAGGTAAATTCATTTTTGTCAGAAGTTTGCAACGGATAGACTATCCGACTACATAAAGTATATATATTCTTGATCAGGACGATGAGCTGAGTTGATAAAGTCTGTCCGCCTGTCTGGATCAACGCAATCTCCTCCGAGACCCTTAAAGCTACAGAGCTGAAATTTTGTACCTAGGCTTCTTTTCGCTGCAGGCATTGTATATCTCGGAATCATTCCGATCGGATGATATCATATAGCTCCCATAGGAACGATCGGTTGTGAATGAACTTTAACATCAATAACTTTGTTGTTTTCCAATGAAATATCATATTTTATATACTTCCTAGCATATCCACCAAGTTTCATCAAAATCGGTTGACTATATTATATATGTCTGGATAAATGTGAAGTCCAGGTACCACTGGGATCTTGTTTTCTTCGTTAAAGCTTTAAATAAAGATGATACCAATACCAATATTCCAAATTACTATCAAATAGGTCCTAGTAGTTGAACGATTGAATGTTTAATGGATTTAGTAGAACTTATTGTTGAAGAACCATATTTTAATCAATTTCGCACTCTAGAGCAGCTTAGTTACAGCTTAGCCTATACCAACGTGCAGGCTATGGGTGTAGCATATGCTATTACTATTAATTCTGAAGAAACCAAGCATAAGGCTGAATTTGTCGAGAAACGATTAGAAGCTTTTTGATCACGTATGTCAGAAATAATTTCGCAACTCAGTGACCAAGAATTTAGTGAGGTGCTTGAGACTCTTATAAATAGCAAAAGGTTGGGTGACACCAGCTTGAACGATGAGGTAACACGAAACTGGGATGAGATTGTTACCATGGAATATTTTTTTAACCATGCCGAAATGCAAATTCAAACCCTTCGAGGCCTATCTAAGGAGCACGTCCTTGACTTTTTATATGAATGAGTAATTTTAGAAAACTGTCCGTACAGGTAGTGGGGAGAAGTACGCCTCCAACAAGGTTACCAACGCAAACTATTTCAAAATCAGTTGGTGGAAAAAAAAAGTTTAGTAAATCAACTTGAAAGGCGTCCAGGCTTTTTATCCGGACTATTGGAAGAAGTTCAAAGAAACATTTCCGATGAGCATTTCTTATTTGAACAAATTGGCGGCAGAATAAAAATTGACTTTATCGGACAACTTGGTGAACCTTCAAACATTATGAATATTTCTGAATTCAAAAAGAATTTTCCAAATTACTCATGTAATCCAAAACAAAAAAAATTAAAATTAAGGGTAAGTATGTAAAGTTACAATAAAAAATGTTAAGCTTCGAAAGTTTTCTTTTCAGTTGAGTCGTGATTATTTCGTTATTTGCATTCCTGAAAATCATATCCATAATGAAGCACGGCGTATTGATTTGATAGCTTACTGTTATGTTTTAAAACCCTTGCATAGATATAATGAAATTGTAAAGTATACATGTTCTTGTAGAACCAATTGCGTTGTCTTGTGTCAGCTCCGTGCATTTGTTACCCAAGTGGTATCGATGTAACCACGATTAACTGTTCAACTGACGTCTGTCCGTATATTTGTCCGTCCATCTGTCCGTCTGACTGGATCAACGTATTGTCCTCCTAGACCCATGAAGCTACAAAGCTTTAAAATTTTTGCTGCAGGCATTGTAAATTTCGGAATCATACCGATCGGATGACTACATCATATAGCCTCTTAAATCTCCATAACTTTGTTGTCTTTTAATGAAATATGACGAAAGCCGGTATTTTTGATATATATATCAATACTTCGTAAGATATATACTTATAACTTCCAACTAATTTGGATTTCGAGCAATAACTTGGTTGTTTTTAAAGCGATTATCCTATAATTTGCTTTTTTTGAGTTTTAATATACTTTTTTTACATTTCTATTATGTTTTTTCAGAATCGGTTTTCTATATTATATAGCTCCCATTGGAACGATCGGTCAAGATATTATTTTTTGATTAATAACTGGGCTCTTTTAAAAGCGATTCTTTCGAAATTTGGTATGTGTAATTTGGTATATACAGAAATGTGTCTATTAAGTTTCGACAGAATCGTCCGACTATATGCTGTAGCTCGCGTGGGAATAATCGGACCGTTTATTTCTTTTTGTTCAAAAGATTTTTTTTCGGAGACATGAATAGTTTTAATTTTTCTTATGCTTCTAGTAATGTATATGTAATTGAAAAAGACAGATTGCAAAGGTATTTGAACTACGACGCAGCCGAAATTAGCCCATCCTTTTAGTTTAAATTTTTTTGGAAAGATCGTTACTTTTTATCAAAGGATTTTTTGTTTTAGTCATACTTTCTAAAATGTGTTGAATGAGTTCGAAAAGAATTTTCGTCGATTCCTGTTTAATTTTTTCCTACAAATTGAGATCTGGACTTTGTGAGGGCTTGTTTAGATAACCATTTCTCGACAATTTTGAGGATATTGTTTTTGCCCTATCCTACTGAAATGTAGTCAGATTTATAAGCGCATGTCTCGAAAAAAATCTAAAATATGTATTTGCTAAATTTTTCATTATTATACCCTGTACCTATAGGGTAAAAGGGTATATTAAAGTCGCTAAATGTATGTAACAGGCAGAAGGAAGCATTATCAACCCCATAAAGTATATATATTCTTGATCAGCATCAACAGCCGAGTCGATTGAGACATGTCCGTCTGTCCGTCCGTATGAACACGTGGATCTCAGAGACTACAAGAGCTAGAAGAACCAAATTGGTGTCAGCATTCGTGTAGTATCTACGCAGATCAAGTTTGTTTCAAATTTTTGCCACGCCCACTTCCGCCCCTACAATTTAGGACAAATTAATAACTAGTGTTATATTAAAGGTAGCGTATTCTTATTTGGCACACCCAATACCAAAAGGTATTAGGTGACCAAATTTCGTTAAAATCGGACAAGATTCTACTATTCTACTATTTTTAAATGGGGCCGAGATTGGACCCTGTAAAAAAGAATGAGCCCTCCGTTACGCTTTAAGGATTCCTTCACCTCGTAAATTTGTCTTGATACACCGGGCCATTTGAAACAATATTGTTTCCTTTCGTACTGATTCATCAGACCAAATTACACCTTCTTTAGTCATCTGTCATCCAGTTCCTATGAATTTTAGATAGGTTTTAGACATTTTGCAATTGATGAAGAATTTTTTTGTGCAGGATATCGTTTTGGACCTTCTGCTCTTGATTCTTCATTTTTGGGATTTTAACAAATCCAACTTCTAAATGTTTGAATTTGTCTAAGCGACAATAGGAATATTAATACTGTTTACTTATTGTTATTCTTGTACTACGAAAAATTTGCTCATTGATTTTTATCAATTTGCACTGTTGTAGATCAGGTTGTATTTAGTAATAAATCTGATTGTGATCAAAATGTTTTCGATTTCTCTTTTTATACCTTTGCAAAAAAGGTATATTAATTTTTGTCAGAAGTTTGCAACTGATAGACTATCCGACTACATAAAGTATATATATTCTTGATCAGGACGATGAGCTGAGTTGATAAAGTCTGTCCGTCTGTCTAGATCAACGCAATCTCCTCCGAGACCCTTAAAGCTACAGAGCTGAAATTTTGCACCTAGGCTTCTTTTCGCTGCAGGCATTGTATATCTCGGAATCATCCCGATCGGATGACTATATCATATAGCTCCCATAGGAACGATCGGTTTTGAATGAGCTTTAACCTCAATAACTTTGTTGTTTTCCAATGAAATATCATATTTCATATACTTCCTAACATATGCACCAAGTTTCATCAAAATCGGTTGACTATATTATATATGTCTGGATAAATGTGAAGTCCAGGTACCACTGGGATCTTGTTTTCTTCGTTAAAGCTTTAAATAAAGATGATACCAATACCAATATTACAAATTACTATCAAATAGGTCCTAGTAGTTGAACGATTGAATGTTTAATGGATTTAGTAGAACTTATTGTTGAAGAACCATATTTTAATCAATTTCGCACTCTAGAGCAGCTTAGTTACAGCTTAGGCCTATACCAACGTGCAGGCTATGGGTGTAGCATATGCTATTACTATTAATTCTGAAGAAACCAAGCATAAGGCTGAATTTGTCGAGAAACGATTAGAAGCTTTTAGATCACGTATGTCAGAAATAATTTCGCAACTCAGTGACCAAGAATTTAGTGAGGTGCTTGAGACTTTTATAAATAGCAAAAGGTTGGGTGACACCACCTTGAACGATGAGGTAACACGAAACTGGGATGAGATTGTTACCATGGAATATTTTTTTAACCCTTCGAGGCCTATCTAAGCAGCACGTCCTTGACTTTTTATATGAATTTGATAAGAGTAATTTTAGAAAACTGTCCGTACAGGTAGTGGGGAGAAGTACGCCTTCAACAAGGTTACCAACGCAAACTATTTCAAAATCAGTTGCTGGAAAAAAAGTTTAGTAAATCAACTTGAAAGGCGTCCAGGCTTTTTATCCGGACTATTGGAAGAAGTTCAAAGAAACATTTCCGATGAACATTTCTTATTTGAACAAATTGGCGGCAGAATAAAAATTGACTTTATCGGACGTCTTGGTGAACCTTCAAACATTATGAATATTTCTGAATTCAAAAAAAATCGAAAAAAAAAAAAATTAAAATTAAGGGTAAGAATGTGAAGTTACAATAAAAAATTTTAAGCTTCGAAAGTTTTCTTTTCAGTTGAGTCGTGATTATTTCGTTATTTGCATTCCTGAAAATCATATCCATAATGAAGCACGGCGTATTGATTTAATAGCTTACTGTTATGTTTTAAAACCCTTGCATAGATATAATGAAATTGTAAAGTATACATGTTCTTGTAGAACCAATTGCGTTGTCTTGTGTCAGCTCCGTGCATTTGTTACCCAAGTGGTATCGATGTAACCACGATTAACTGTTCAACTGACGTCTGTCCGTATATTTGTCCGTCCATCTGTCCGTCTGACTGGATCAACGTATTGTCCTCCTAGACCCATGAAGCTACAAAGCTTTAAAATTTTTGCTGCAGGCATTGTAAATTTCGGAATCATCCCGATCGAATGACTACATCATATAGCCTCTTAAGTCTCCATAACTTTGTTGTCTTTTAATGAAATATGACGAAAGCCGGTATTTTTGATATATATATCAATACTTCGTAAGATATATACTTATAACTTCCAACTAATTTGGATTTCGAGCAATAACTTGGTTGTTTTTAAAGCGATTATCCTATAATTTGCTTTTTTTGAGTTTTAATATACTTTTTTTACATTTCTATTATGTTTTTTCAGAATCGGTTTTCTATATTATATAGCTCCCATTGGAACGATCGGTCAAGATATTATTTTTTGATTAATAACTGGGCTCTTTTAAAAGCGATTCTTTCGAAATTTGGTATGTGTAATTTGGTATATACAGAAATGTGTCTATTAAGTTTCGACAGAATCATCCGACTATATGCTGTAGCTCGCGTGGGAATAATCGGACCGTTTATTTCTTTTTGTTCAAAAGATTTTTTTCGGAGACATGAATAGTTTTAATTTTTCTTATGCTTCTAGTAATTTATATGTAATTGAAAAAGACAGATTGCAAAGGTATTTGAACTACGACGCAGCCGAAATTAGCCCATCCTTCTAGTTTTATATTTTTTTGGAAAGATCGTTACTTTTTATCAAAGGATTTTTTGTTTTAGTCATACTTTCTAAAATGTGTTGAATGAGTTCGAAAAGAATTTTCGTCGATTCCTGTTTAATTTTTTCTTACAAATTGAGATCTGGACTTTGTGAGGGCTTGTTTAGATAACCATTTCTCGACAATTTTGAGGGATATTGTTTTTGCCCTATCCTACTGAAATGTAGTCAGATTTATAAGCGCATGTCTCGGAAAAAATCTAAAATATGTATTTGCTAAATTTTTCATTATTATACCCTGTACCTATAGGGTAAAAGGGTATATTAAAGTCGCTAAATGTATGTAACAGGCAGAAGGAAGCATTATCAACCCCATAAAGTATATATATTCTTGATCAGCATCAACAGCCGAGTCGATTGAGACATGTCCGTCTGTCCGTCCGTATGAACACGTGGATCTCAGAGACTACAAGAGCTAGAAGAACCAAATTGGTGTCACCATTCGTGTAGTATCTACGCAGACCAAGTTTGTTTCAAATTTTTGCCACGCCCACTTCCGCCCCTACAATTTAGGACAAATTAATAACTAGTGTTATATTAAAGGTAGCGTATTCTTATTTGGCACACCCAATACCAAAAGGTATTAGGTGACCAAATTTCGTTAAAATCGGACAAGAAATATTGGAGATATATCTATGTACAATTTGTACTGAAATGCCCAGTGCGACATTGCGTAGTAAGTGTGAGCGAGATAGCATGCGTTTGTTGCTGCCGCTTAAGAGGAGAATTTTAGTTTGAATTAATGGCGACTTTTAAGGAGTTTAATTTAATAAAGTTCCTCTACTTGGTACAGGGTATACTCAAAGACGGCAGGGACGACTTGCTTGCTTCATTTTTTTTTTCTACTATTTTTAAATGGGGCCGAGATTGGACCCTGTAAAAAAGAATGAGCCCTCCGTTACGCTTTAAGGATTCCTTCACCTCGTAAATTTGTCTTGATACACCGGGCCATTTGAAACAATATTGTTTCCTTTCGTACTGATTCATCAGACTAAATTACACCTTCTTTAGTCATCTGTCATCCAGTTCCTATGAATTTTAGATAGGTTTTAGACATTTTGCAATTGATGAAGAATTTTTTTGTGCAGGATATCGTTTTGGACCTTCTGCACTTGATTCTTCATTTTTGGGATTTTAACAAATCCAACTTCTAAATGTTTGAATTTGTCTAAGCGACAATAGGAATATTAATACTGTTTACTTATTGTTATTCTTGTAGTACGAAAAATTTGCTCATTGATTTTTATCAATTTGCACTGTTGTAGATCAGGTTGTATTTAGTAATAAATCTGATTGTGATCAAAATGTTTTCGATTTCTCTTTTTATACCTTTGCAAAAAAGGTATATTAATTTTTGTCAGAAGTTTGCAACGGATAGACTTTCCGACTACATAAAGTATATATATTCTTAATCAGGACGATGAGCTGAGTTGATAAAGTCTGTCCGCCTGTCTGGATCAACGCAATCTCCTCCGAGACCCTTAAAGCTACAGAGCTGAAATTTTGCACCTAGGCTTCTTTTCGCTGCAGGCATTGTATATCTCGGAATCATCCCGATCGGATGATATCATATAGCTCCCATAGGAACGATCGGTTGTGAATGAACTTTAACATCAATAACTTTGTTGTTTTCCAATGAAATATCATATTTTAAATACTTCCTAGCATATCCACCAAGTTTCATCAAAATCGGTTGACTATATTATATATGTCTGAATAAATGTGAAGTCCAGGTACCACTGGGATCTTGTTTTCTTCGTTAAAGCTTTAAATAAAGATGATACCAATACCAATATTACAAATTACTATCAAATAGGTCCTAGTATTTGAACGATTGAATGTTTAATGGATTTAGTAGAACTTATTGTTGAAGAACCATATTTTAATCAATTTCGCACTCTAGAGCAGCTTAGTTACAGCTTAGCCTATACCAACGTGCAGGCTATGGGTGTAGCATATGCTATTACTATTAATTCTGAAGAAACCAAGCATAAGGCTGAATTTGTCGAGAAACGATTAGAAGCTTTTTGATCACGTATGTCAGAAATAATTTCGCAACTCAGTGACCAAGAATTTAGTGAGGTGGTTGAGACTCTTATAAATAGCAAAAGGTTGGGTGACACCAGCTTGAACGATGAGGTAACACGAAACTGGGATGAGATTGTTACCATGGAATATTTTTTTTAACCATGCCGAAATGCAAATTCAAACCCTTCGAGGCCTATCTAAGGAGCACGTCCTTGACTTTTTATATGAATGAGTAATTTTAGAAAACTGTCCGTACAGGTAGTGGGGAGAAGTACGCCTCCAACAAGGTTACCAACGCAAACTATTTCAAAATCAGTTGGTGGAAAAAAAAGTTTAGTAAATCAACTTGAACGGCGTCCAGGCTTTTTATCCGGACTATTGGAAGAAGTTCAAAGAAACATTTCCGATGAGCATTTCTTATTTGAACAAATTGGCGGCAGAATAAAAATTGACTTTATCGGACAACTTGGTGAACCTTCAAACATTATGAATATTTCTGAATTCAAAAAGAATTTTCCAAATTACTCATGTAATCTAAAACAAAAAAAATTAAAATTAAGGGTAAGTATGTAAAGTTACAATAAAAAATTTTAAGCTTCGAAAGTTTTCTTTTCAGTTGAGTCGTGATTATTTCGTTATTTGCATTCCTGAAAATCATATCCATAATGAAGCACGGCGTATTGATTTGATAGCTTACTGTTATGTTTTAAAACCCTTGCATAGATATAATGAAATTGTAAAGTATACATGTTCTTGTAGAACCAATTGCGTTGTCTTGTGTCAGCTCCGTGCATTTGTTACCCAAGTGGTATCGATGTAACCACGATTAACTGTTCAACTGACGTCTGTCCGTATATTTGTCCGTCCATCTGTCCGTCTGACTGGATCAACGTATTGTCCTTCTAGACTCTTGAAGCTACAAAGCTTTAAAATTTTTGCTGCAGGCATTGTAAATTTCGGAATCATCCCGATCGAATGACTACATCATATAGCCTCTTAAGTCTCCATAACTTTGTTGTCTTTTAATGAAATATGACGAAAGCCGGTATTTTTGATATATATATGAATACTTCGTAAGATATATACTTATAACTTCCAACTAATTTGGATTTCGAGCAATAACTTGGTTGTTTTTAAAGCGATTATCCTATAATTTGCTTTTTTTGAGTTTTAATATACTTTTTTTACATTTCTATTATGTTTTTTCAGAATCGGTTTTCTATATTATATAGCTCTCATAGGAACGATCGGTCAAGATATTATTTTTTGATTAATAACTGGGCTCTTTTAAAAGCGATTCTTTCGAAATTTGGTATGTGTAATTTGGTATATACAGAAATGTGTCTATTAAGTTTCGACAGAATCATCCGACTATATGCTGTAGCTCCCGTAGGAACAATCGGACCGTTTATTTCTTTTTGTTGAAAAGATTTTTTTTTCGGAGACATAGTTTTATTATACCCTGTATCCATAGGGTAAAACGGTATATTAAAGTCGCTAAAATGTATGTAACAGGCAGAAGAAAGCATTTCCGACCCCATAAAGTATATATATTCTTGATCAGCATCAATAGCCGAGTCGATTGAGACATTTCCGTATGTCCATCCGTCTGTCCGTCTGTCCGTCCGTATGAACACGTGGATCTCAGAGACTACAAAAGCTAGAGCAACTAGAGCAACTGGTGTCAACATTCGTGTAGTGTCTACGCAGATCAAGTTTATTTCAAATTTTTGCCACGCCCTCTTCCGCCCCTGCAATTTAGGAAAAACGAATAACTAGAGTAAAATTAAACGTAGCTTATTCTTATTTGGCACACTCAATAATATGGCCAAAAGGTATCAGCTGACCAAATTTCGGACAAGAAATATCGGAGATATATCTATGTACAATTTATACTGAAATACCCAGTGCGACATTGCGTAGTAAGTGTGAGCGAGATAGCATGCGTTCGTTGCTGCCGCTTAAGAGGAGAATTTTAGTTTGAATTAATGGGGAATTTTAAGGAGTTTGATTTAATACAGTTACTCTACTTGGTACAGGGTATACTCAAAGTCGGCAGGGACGACTTGCTTGCTTCATTTTTCTTAAGCTTCTAGTAATTTATATGTAATTGAAAAAGACAGATTGCAAAGGTATTTGAACTACGACGCAGCCGAAATTAGCCCATCCTTCTAGTTTTATATTTTTTTTGGAAAGATCGTTACTTTTTATCAAAGGATTTTTTGTTTTAGTCATACTTTCTAAAATGTGTTTAATGAGTTCGAAAATTTTTTCCTACAAATTGAGATCTGGACTTTGTGAGGGCTTGTTTAGATAACCATTTCTCGACAATTTTGAGGATATTGTTTTTGCCCTATTCTACTGAAATGTAATCAGATTTATAAGCGCATGTCTCGAAAAAAATCTAAAATATGTATTTGGAACATTTTTTAGAAAATTGTCCTTTTTCATTATTTTTTTCTACTATTTTTAAATGGCGCCGAGATTCCTGTAAAAAAAAAATGAGCCCTCCGTTTCGCTTTAAGGATTCCTTCACCTCGTAAATTTGTCTTGATACACCGGGCCATTTGAAACAATATTGTTTCCTTTCGTACTGATTCATCAGACCAAATTACACCTTCTTTAGTCGTCTGTCATCCAGTTCCTATGAATTTTAGCTAGTTTTAAGAAATCCTTTACAATTTTTGTAAACAGTGCCAGTCTACATTTTATAACTGTCGATTGGATTCGATATTTTTCATCATAACGGACTATATTAAGACATTTTGCAATTGATGAAGAATTTTTTTGTGCAAGATATCGTTTTGGACCTTCTGCACTTGATTCTTCATTTTCGGGATTCTAACAAATCCAACTTCTAAATGTTTGAATTTGTCTAAGCGACAATAGGAATATTAATACTGTTTACTTATTGTTATTCTTGTAGATCAGGTTGTATTTAGTAATAAATCTGATCGTGATAAAAATGTCCAAGGGTGAGTATTATTTTAGTTTTCGATTTCTCTTTTTATACCTTTGCAAAAAAGGTATATTAATTTTTGTCAGAAGTTTGCAACGGATAGACTTTCCGACTACATAAAGTATATATATTCTTGATCAGGACGATGAGCTGAGTTGATAAAGTCTGTCCGCCTGTCTGGATCAACGCAATCTCCTCCGAGACCCTTAAAGCTACAGAGCTGAAATTTTGCACCTAGGCTTCTTTTCGCTGCAGGCATTGTATATCTCGGAATCATCCCGATCGGATGATATCATATAGCTCCCATAGGAACGATCGGTTGTGAATCAACTTTAACATCAATAACTTTGTTGTTTTCCAATGAAATATCATATTTTATATACTTCCTAGCATATCCACCAAGTTTCATCAAAATCGGTTGACTATATTGTATATGTCTGGATAAATGTGAAGTCCAGGTACCACTGGGATCTTGTTTTCTTCGTTAAAGCTTTAAATAAAGATGATACCAATACCAATATTACAAATTACTATCAAATAGGTCCTAGTAGTTGAACGATTGAATGTTTAATGAATTTAGTAGAACTTATTGTTGAAGAACCATATTTTAATCAATTTCGCACTCTAGAGCAGCTTAGTTACAGCTTAGGCCTATACCAACGTGCAGGCTATGGGTGTAGCATATGCTATTACTATTAATTCTGAAGAAACCAAGCATAAGGCTGAATTTGTCGAGAAACGATTAGAAGCTTTTAGATCACGTATGTCAGAAATAATTTCGCAACTCAGTGACCAAGAATTTAGTGAGGTGCTTGAGACTCTTATAAATAGCAAAAGGTTGGGTGACACCAGCTTGAACGATGAGGTAACACGAAACTGGGATGAGATTGTTACCATGGAATATTTTTTTAACCCTTCGAGGCCTATCTAAGCAGCACGTCCTTGACTTTTTATATGAATTTGATAAGAGTAATTTTAGAAAACTGTCTGTACAGGTAGTGGGGAGAAGTACGCCTCCAACAAGGTTACCAACGCAAACTATTTCAAAATCAGTTGCTGGAAAACAAAAGTTTAGTAAATCAACTTAAAAGGCGTCCAGGCTTTTTATCCGGACTATTGGAAGAAGTTCAAAGAAACATTTCCGATGAGCATTTTTTATCTGAACAAATTGGCGGCAGAATAAAAATTGACTTTATCGGACGTCTTGGTGAACCTTCAAACATTATGAATATTTCTGAATTCAAAAAGAATTTTCCAAATTACTCATGTAATCCAAAAAAAAAAAATAAATTAAAATTAAGGGTAAGTATGTAAAGTTACAATAAAAAATTTTAAGCTTCGAAAGTTTTCTTTTCAGATGAGTCGTGATTATTTCGTTATTTGCATTCCTGAAAATCATATCCATAATGAAGCACGGTGTATTGATTTGATAGCTTACTGTTATGTTTTAAAACCCTTGCATAGATATAATGAAATTGTAAAGTATACATGTTCTTGTAGAACCAATTGCGTTGTCTTGTGTCAGCTCCGTGCATTTGTTACCCAAGTGGTATCGATGTAACCACGATTAACTGTTCAACTGACGTCTGTCCGTCCATTTTGTCCGTCTGACTGGATCAACGTATTGTCCTTCTAGACCCTTGAAGCTACAAAGCTTTAAAATTTTTGCTGCAGGCATTGTAAATTTCGGAATCATACCGATCGAATGACTACATCATATAGCTTCTTAAATCTCCATAACTTTGTTGTCTTTTAATGAAATATGACGAAAGCCGGTATTTTTGATATATATATATGAATACTTCGTAAGATATATACTTATAACTTCCAACTAATTTGGATTTCGAGCAATAACTTGGTTGTTTTTAAAGCGATTATCCTATAATTTGCTTTTTTGAGTTTTAACATACTTTTTTTACATTTCTATTATGTTTTTTCAGAATCGGTTTTCTATATTATATAGCTCTCATAGGAACGATCGGTCAAGATATTATTTTTTGATTAATAACTGGGCTCTTTTAAAAGCGATTCTTTCGAAATTTGGTATGTGTAATTTGGTATATACAGAAATGTGTCTATTAAGTTTCGACAGAATCATCCCACTATATGCTGTAGCTCCCGTAGGAACAATCGGACCGTTTATTTCTTTTTGTTGAAAAGATTTTTTTTTCGGAGACATGAATAGTTTTATTATACCCTGTATCCATAGGGTAAAAGGGTATATTAAAGTCGCTAAAATGTATGTAACAGGCAGAAGAAAGCATTTCCGACCCCATAAAGTATATATATTCTTGATCAGCATCAATAGCCGAGTCGATTGAGACATTTCCGTATATCCATCCGTCTGTCCGTCTGTCCGTCCGTATGAACACGAGGATCTCAGAGACTACAAGAGCTAGAGCAACTAGAGCAACTGGTGTCAACATTCGTGTAGTGTCTACGCAGATCAAGTTTATTTCAAATTTTTTCCACGCCCTCTTCCGCCCCTGCAATTTAGGAAAAACGAATAACTAGAGTAAAATTAAAGGTAGCTTATTCTTATTTGGCACACTCAATAATATGGCCAAAAGGTATCAGCTGACCAAATTTCGGACAAGAAATATCGGAGATATATCTATGTACAATTTATACTGAAATACCCAGTGCGACATTGCGTAGTAAGTGTGAGCGAGATAGCATGCGTTCGTTGCTGCCGCTTAAGAGGAGAATTTTAGTTTGAATTAATGGGGAATTTTAAGGAGTTTGATTTAATACAGTTACTCTACTTGGTACAGGGTATACTCAAAGTCGGCAGGGACGACTTGCTTGCTTCATTTTTCTTATGCTTCTAGTAATTTATATGTAATTGAAAAAGACAGATTGCAAAGGTATTTGAACTACGACGCAGCCGAAATTAGCCCATCTTTCTAGTTTTATATTTTTTTTGGAAAGATCGTTACTTTTTATCAAAGGATTTTTTGTTTTAGTCATACTTTCTAAAATGTGTTTAATGAGTTCGAAAATTTTTTCCTACAAATTGAGATCTGGACTTTGTGAGGGCTTGTTTAGATAACCATTTCTCGACAATTTTGAGGATATTGTTTTTGCCCTATTCTACTGAAATGTAATCAGATTTATAAGCGCATGTCTCGGAAAAAATCTAAAATATGTATTTGGAACATTTTTTAGAAAATTGTCCTTTTTCATTATTTTTTTTCTACTATTTTTAAATGGCGCCGAGATTCCTGTAAAAAAAAAATGAGCCCTCCGTTACGCTTTAAGGATTCCTTCACTTCGTAAATTTGTCTTGATACACCGGGCCATTTGAAAAAATATTGTTTCCTTTCGTACTGATTCATCAGACCAAATTACACCTTCTTTAGTCGTCTGTCATCCAGTTCCTATGAATTTTAGCTAGTTTTAAGAAATCCTTTACAATTTTTGTAAACAGTGCCAGTCTACATTTTATAACTGTCGATTGGATTCGATATTTTTCATCATAACGGACTATATTAAGACATTTTGCAATTGATGAAGAATTTTTTTGTGCAGGATATTGTTTTGGACCTTCTGCACTTGATTCTTCATTTTCGGGATTCTAACAAATCCAACTTCTAAATGTTTGAATTTGTCTAAGCGACAATAGGAATATTAATACTGTTTACTTATTGTTATTCTTGTACTACGAAAAATTTGCTCATTGATCTTTATCAATCTGTACTGTTGTAGATCAGGTTGTATTTAGTAATAAATCTGATCGTGATCAAAATGTCCAAGGGTGAGTATTATTTTAGTTTTCGATTTCTCTTTTTATACCTTTGCAAAAAAGGTATATTAATTTTTGTCAGAAGTTTGCAACGGATAGACTATCCGACTACATAAAGTATATATATTCTTGATCAGGACGATGAGCTGAGTTGATAAAGTCTGTCCGCCTGTCTGGATCAACGCAATCTCCTCCGAGACCCTTAAAGCTACAGAGCTGAAATTTTGTACCTAGGCTTCTTTTCGCTGCAGGCATTGTATATCTCGGAATCATTCCGATCGGATGATATCATATAGCTCCCATAGGAACGATCGGTTGTGAATGAACTTTAACATCAATAACTTTGTTGTTTTCCAATGAAATATCATATTTTATATACTTCCTAGCATATCCACCAAGTTTCATCAAAATCGGTTGACTATATTATATATGTCTGGATAAATGTGAAGTCCAGGTACCACTGGGATCTTGTTTTCTTCGTTAAAGCTTTAAATAAAGATGATACCAATACCAATATTCCAAATTACTATCAAATAGGTCCTAGTAGTTGAACGATTGAATGTTTAATGGATTTAGTAGAACTTATTGTTGAAGAACCATATTTTAATCAATTTCGCACTCTAGAGCAGCTTAGTTACAGCTTAGGCCTATACCAACGTGCAGGCTATGGGTGTAGCATATGCTATTACTATTAATTCTGAAGAAACCAAGCATAAGGCTGAATTTGTCGAGAAACGATTAGAAGCTTTTAGATCACGTATGTCATAAATAATTTCGCAACTCAGTGACCAAGAATTTAGTGAGGTGCTTGAGACTCTTATAAATAGCAAAAGGTTGGGTGACACCAGCTTGAACGATGAGGTAACACGAAACTGGGATGAGATTGTTACCATGGAATATTTTTTTAACCCTTCGAGGCCTATCTAAGCAGCACGTCCTTGACTTTTTATATGAATTTGATAGGAGTAATTTTAGAAAACTGTCCGTACAGGTAGTGGGGAGAAGTACGCCTCCAATAAGGTTACCAACGCAAACTATTTCGAAAGTAGTTGCTTAAAGAAAAAGTTTAGTAAATCAACTAGAAAGTCGTCCAGGCTTTTTATCCGGACTATTGGAAGAAGTTCAAAGAAACATTTTCGATGAGCATTTCTTATTTGAACAAATTGGCGGCAGAATAAAAATTGATTTTATTGGACGTCTTGGTGAACGTTCAAACATTATGAATATTTCTGAATTCAAAAAGAATTTTCCTAATTACCCATGCAATCCAAAAAAAAAAAATTAAAATTAAGGGTAAGTATGTAAAGTTACAATAAAAAAATTTAGGCTTCGAAAGTTTTTTTTTTAGTTGAGTCGTGATTATTTCGTTGTTTGCATTCCTGAAAATCATATCCATAATGAAGCATGGCGTAGTGATTTGATGGCTTACTGTTATGTTTTAAAACCCTTGCATAGATATAATGAAATTGTAAAGTATACATGTTCTTGTAGAACCAATTGCGTTGTCTTGTGTCAGCTCCGTGCATTTGTTACCCAAGTGGTATCGATGTAACCACGATTAACTGTTCAACTGACGTCTGTCCGTATATTTGTCCGTCCATCTTTCCGTCTGACTGGATCAACGTATTGTCCTCCTAGACCCTTGAAGCTACAAAGCTTTAAAATTTTTGCTGCAGGCATTGTAAATTTCGGATTCATACCGATCGGATGACTACATCATATAGCTTCTTAAATCTCCATAGCTTTGTTCTCTTCTAATGAAATATAACGAAAGCCGGTATTTGTGATATAGGTATATACATATCAATACTTCGTAAGATATATACTTATAGCTTCCAACTAATTTGGATTTCGAGCAATAACTTGGTTGTTTTTAAAGCGATTATCCTATAATTTGCTTTTTTTGAGTTTTAACATACTTTTTTACATTTCTGTTATGTTTTTTCATAATCGGTTTTCTATATTATATAGCACTCATAGGAATGATCGGTCAAGATATTATTTTTTGATTAATAATTGGGCTCTTTTAACAGCAATTCTTTCGAAACTTGGTACTTGTAATTTGGTATATACAGAAATGTGTCTATTAAGTTTCGACAGAATCATCCGACTATATGCTGTAGCTCCCGTAGGAACAATCGGACCGTTTATTTCTTTTTGTTCAAAAGATTTCGGAGACATGAATAGTTTTATTTTTCTTATGCTTCTAGTAATTTATATGTAATTGAAAAAGACAGATTGCAAAGGTATTTGAACTACGACGCAGCCGAAATTAGCCCATCCTTCTAGTTTTATATTTTTTTGGAAAGATCGTTACTTTTTATCAAAGGATTTTTTGTTTTAGTCATACTTTCTAAAATGTGTTGAATGAGTTCGAAAAGAATTTTCGTCGATTCCTGTTTAATTTTTTCCTACAAATTGAGATCTGGACTTTGTGAGGGCTTGTTTAGATAACCATTTCTCGACAATTTTGAGGATATTGTTTTTGCCCTATCCTACTGAAATGTAGTCAGATTTATAAGCGCATGTCTGGAAAAAAATCTAAAATATGTATTTGCAAAATTTTTCATTATTATACCCTGTACCTATAGGGTAAAAGGGTATATTAAAGTCGCTAAATGTATGTAACAGGCAGAAGGAAGCATTATCAACCCCATAAAGTATATATATTCTTGATCAGCATCAACAGCCGAGTCGATTGAGACATGTCCGTCTGTCCGTCCGTATGAACACGTGGATCTCAGAGACTACAAGAGCTAGAAGAACCAAATTGGTGTCAGCATTCGTGTAGTATCTACGCAGATCAAGTTTGTTTCAAATTTTTGCCACGCCCACTTCCGCCCCTACAATTTAGGACAAATTAATAACTAGTGTTATATTAAAGGTAGCGTATTCTTATTTGGCACACCCAATACCAAAAGGTATTAGGTGACCAAATTTCGTTAAAATCGGACAAGAAATATTGGAGATATATCTATGTACAATTTGTACTGAAATGCCCAGTGCGACATTGCGTAGTAAGTGTGAGCGAGATAGCATGCGTTTGTTGCTGCCGCTTTAGAGGAGAATTTTAGTTTGATTAATGGCGACTTTTAAGGAGTTTAATTTAATAAAGTTCCTCTACTTGGTACAGGTTATACTCAAAGACGGCAGGGACGACTTGCTTGCTTCATTTTTTTTTCTACTATTTTTAAATGGGCCGAGATTGGACCCTGTAAAAAAGAATGAGCCCTCCGTTACGCTTTAAGGATTCCTTCACCTCGTAAATTTGTCTTGATACACCGGGCCATTTGAAACAATATTGTTTCCTTTCGTACTGATTCATCAGACCAAATTACACCTTCTTTAGTCATCTGTCATCCAGTTCCTATGAATTTTAGATAGGTTTTAGACATTTTGCAATTGATGAAGAATTTTTTTGTGCAGGATATCGTTTTGGACCTTCTGCACTTGATTCTTCATTTTTGGGATTTTAACAAATCCAACTTCTAAATGTTTGAATTTGTCTAAGCGACAATAGGAATATTAATACTGTTTACTTATTGTTATTCTTGTACTACGAAAAATTTGCTCATTGATTTTTATCAATTTGCACTGTTGTAGATCAGGTTGTATTTAGTAATAAATCTGATTGTGATCAAAATGTTTTCGATTTCTCTTTTTATACCTTTGCAAAAAAGGTATATTAATTTTTGTCAGAAGTTTGCAACTGATAGACTATCCGACTACATAAAGTATATATATTCTTGATCAGGACGATGAGCTGAGTTGATAAAGTCTGTCCGTCTGTCTGGATCAACGCAATCTCCTCCGAGACCCTTAAAGCTACAGAGCTGAAATTTTGCACCTAGGCTTCTTTTCGCTGCAGGCATTGTATATCTCGGAATCATCCCGATCGGATGACTATATCATATAGCTCCCATAGGAACGATCGGTTGTGAATGAGCTTTAACCTCAATAACTTTGTTGTTTTCCAATGAAATATCATATTTCATATACTTCCTAACATATGCACCAAGTTTCATCAAAATCGGTTGACTATATTATATATGTTTGGATAAATGTGAAGTCCAGGTACCACTGGGATCTTATTTTCTTCGCGTTAAAGCTTTAAATAAAGATGATACCAATACCAATATTACAAATTACTATCAAATAGGTCCTAGTAGTTGAACGATTGAATGTTTAATAAATTTAGTAGAACTTATTGTTGAAGAACCATATTTTAATCAATTACGCACTCTAGAGCAGCTTAGTTACAGCTTAGGGCTATACCAACGTGCAGGCTATGGGTGCAAATTCAAACCCTTCGAGGCCTATCTAAGCAGCACGCCCTTGTCTTTTTATATGAATTTGATAGGAGTAATTTTAGAAAACTGTCTGTATAGGTAGTGGGGAGAAGTACGCCTCCAATAAGGTTACCAACGCAAACTATTTCGAAAGCAGTTGCTTGAAGAAAAAGTTTAGTAAATCAACTAGAAAGTCGTCCAGGCTTTTTATCCGGACTATTGGAAGAAGTTCAAAGAAACATTTTCGATGAGCATTTCTTATTTGAACAAATTGGCGGCAGAATAAAAATTGATTTTATTGGACGTCTTGGTGAACCTTCAAACATTATGAACTTTTGTGAATTCAAAAAGAATTTTCCAAATTACCCATGCAATCCAAAACAAAAAAAAAAAATTAAAATTAAGGGTAAGTATGTAAAGTTGCAATAAAAAAATTTAGGCTTCGAAAGTTTTCTTTTTAGTTGAGTCGTGATTATTTCGTTGTTTGCATTCCTGAAAATCATATCCATAATGAAGTGATTTGATAGCTTACTGTTATGTTTTAAAACCCTTGCATAGATATAATGAAATTGTAAAGTATACATGTTCTTGTAGAACCAATTGCGTTGTCTTGTGTCAGCTCCGTGCATTTGTTACACAAGTGGTATCGATGTAACAACGATTAACTGTTCAACTGACGTCTGTCCGTATATTTGTCCGTCCATCTGTCCGTCTGACTGGATCAACGTATTGTCCTCCTAGACCCTTGAAGCTACAAAGCTTTAAAATTTTTGCAGCAGGCATTGTAAATTTCGGATTCATACCGATCGGATGACTACATCATATAGCTTCTTAAATCTCCATAACTTTGTTCTCTTCTAAGGAAATATGACGAAAGCCGGTATTTGTGATATAGGTATATACATATCAATACTTCGTAAGATATATACTTATAGCTTCCAACTAATTTGGATTTCGAGCAATAACTTGGTTGTTTTTAAAGCGATTATCCTATAATTTGCTTTTTTTGAGTTTTAACATACTTTTTTTACATTTCTGTTATGTTTTTTCAGAATCGGTTTTCTATATTATATAGCACTCATAGGAATGATCGGTCAAGATATTATTTTTTGATTAATAATTGGGCTCTTTTAACAGCAATTCTTTCGAAACTTGGTACTTGTAATTTGGTATATACAGAAATGTGTCTATTAAGTTTCGACAGAATCATCCGACTATATGCTGTAGCTCCCGTAGGAACAATCGGACCGTTTATTTCTTTTTGTTCAAAAGATTTCGGAGACATGAATAGTTTTATTTTTCTTATGCTTCTAGTAATTTATATGTAATTGAAAAAGACAGATTGCAAAGGTATTTGAACTACGACGCAGCCGAAATTAGCCCATCCTTCTAGTTTTATATTTTTTTGGAAAGATCGTTACTTTTTATCAAAGGATTTTTTGTTTTAGTCATACTTTCTAAAATGTGTTGAATGAGTTCGAAAAGAATTTTCGTCGATTCCTGTTTAATTTTTTCCTACAAATTGAGATCTGGACTTTGTGAGGGCTTGTTTAGATAACTATTTCTCGACAATTTTGAGGATATTGTTTTTGCCCTATCCTACTGAAATGTAGTCAGATTTATAAGCGCATGTCTCGAAAAAAATCTAAAATATGTATTTGGAACATTTTTTTAGAAAATTGTCCCTTTTCATTATTTTTTTTCTATTATTTTTAAATGGCGCCGAGATTCCTGTAAAAAAAAAATGAGCCCTCCGTTTCGCTTTAAGGATTCCTTCACCTCGTAAATTTGTCTTGATACACCGGGCCATTTGAAACAATATTGTTTCCTTTCGTACTGATTCATCAGACCAAATTACACCTTCTTTAGTCGTCTGTCATCCAGTTCCTATGAATTTTAGCTAGTTTTAAGAAATCCTTTACAATTTTTGTAAACAGTGCCAGTCTACATTTTATAACTGTCGATTGGATTCGATATTTTTCATCATAACGGACTATATTAAGACATTTTGCAATTGATGAAGAATTTTTTTGTGCAGGATATTGTTTTGGACCTTCTGCACTTGATTCTTCATTTTTGGGGTTTTAACAAATCCAACTTCTGAATGTTTGAATTTGTCTAAGCGACAATAGGAATATTAATACTGTTGTTATTCTTGTACTACGAAAAATTTGCTCATTGATTTTTATCAATTTGCCTGTTGTAGATCAGGTTGTATTTAGTAATAAATCTGATTGTGATCAAAATGTTTTCGATTTCTCTTTTTATACCTTTGCAAAAAAGGTATATTAATTTTTGTCAGAAGTTTGCAACTGATAGACTATCCGACTACATAAAGTATATATATTCTTGATCAGGACGATGAGCTGAGTTGATAAAGTCTGTCCGTCTGTCTGGATCAACGCAATCTCCTCCAAGACCCTTAAAGCTACAGAGCTGAAATTTTGCACCTAGGCTTCTTTTCGCTGCAGGCATTGTATATCTCGGAATCATCCCGATCGGATGACTATATCATATAGCTCCCATAGGAACGATCGGTTGTGAATGAGCTTTAACCTCAATAACTTTGTTGTTTGGATAAATGTGAAGTCCAGTTACCACTGGGATCTTATTTTCTTCGTTAAAGCTTTAAATAAAGATGATACCAATACCAATATTACAAATTACTATCAAATAGGTCCTAGTAGTTGAACGATTGAATGTTTAATGGATTTAGTAGAACTTATTGTTGAAGAACCATATTTTAATCAATTACGCACTCTAGAGCAGCTTAGTTACAGCTTAGGGCTATACCAACGTGCAGGCTATGGGTGCAAATTCAAACCCTTCGAGGCCTATCTAAGCAGCACGTCCTTGTCTTTTTATATGAATTTGATAGGAGTAATTTTAGAAAACTGTCTGTATAGGTAGTGGGGAGAAGTACGCCTCCAATAAGGTTACCAACGCAAACTATTTCGAAAGCAGTTGCTTGAAGAAAAAGTTTAGTAAATCAACTAGAAAGTCGTCCAGGCTTTTTATCCGGACTATTGGAAGAAGTTCAAAGAAACATTTTCGATGAGCATTTCTTATTTGAACAAATTGGCGGCAGAATAAAAATTGATTTTATTGGACGTCTTGGTGAACCTTCAAACATTATGAATATTTCTGAATTCAAAAAGAATTTTCCTAATTACCCATGCAATCCAAAACAAAAAAAAAATTAAAATTAAGGGTAAGTATGTAAAGTTGCAATAAAAAAATTTAGGCTTCGAAAATTTTCTTTTTAGTTGAGTCGTGATTATTTCGTTGTTTGCATTCCTGAAAATCATATCCATTATGAAGTGATTTGATAGCTTACTGTTATGTTTTAAAACCCTTGCATAGATATAATGAAATTGTAAAGTATACATGTTCTTGTAGAACCAATTGCGTTGTCTTGTGTCAGCTCCGTGCATTTGTTACCCAAGTGGTATCGATGTAACCACGATTAACTGTTCAACTGACGTCTGTCCGTATATTTGTCCGTCCATCTGTCCGTCTGACTGGATCAACGTATTGTCCTTCTAGACTCTTGAAGCTACAAAGCTTTAAAATTTTTGCTGCAGGCATTGTAAATTTCGGAATCATCCCGATCGAATGACTATATCATATAGCCTCTTAAGTCTCCATAACTTTGTTGTCTTTTAATGAAATATGACGAAAGCCGGTATTTTTGATATATATATGAATACTTCGTAAGATATATACTTATAACTTCCAACTAATTTGGATTTCGAGCAATAACTTGGTTGTTTTTAAAGCGATTATCCTATAATTTGCTTTTTGTGAGTTTTAACATACTTTTTTTACATTTCTATTATGTTTTTTCAGAATCGGTTTTCTATATTATATAGCTCTCATAGGAACGATCGGTCAAGATATTATTTTTTGATTAATAACTGGGCTCTTTTAAAAGCGATTCTTTCGAAATTTGGTATGTGTAATTTGGTATATACAGAAATGTGTCTATTAAGTTTCGACAGAATCATCCGACTATATGCTGTAGCTCCCGTAGGAACAATCGGACCGTTTATTTCTTTTTGTTGAAAAGATTTTTTTTTCGGAGACATAGTTTTATTATACCCTGTATCCATAGGGTAAAACGGTATATTAAAGTCGCTAAAATGTATGTAACAGGCAGAAGAAAGCATTTCCGACCCCATAAAGTATATATATTCTTGATCAGCATCAATAGCCGAGTCGATTGAGACATTTTCGTATGTCCATCCGTCTGTCCGTCTGTCCGTCCGTATGAACACGTGGATCTCAGAGACTACAAGAGCTAGAGCAACTAGAGCAACTGGTGTCAACATTCGTGTAGTGTCTACGCAGATCAAGTTTATTTCAAATTTTTGCCACGCCCTCTTCCGCCCCTGCAATTTAGGAAAAACGAATAACTAGAGTAAAATTAAAGGTAGCTTATTCTTATTTGGCACACTCAATAATATGGCCAAAAGGTATTAGGTGACCAAATTTCGGACAAGAAATATCAGAGATATATCTATGTACAATTTATACTGAAATGCCCAGTGCGACATTGCGTAGTAAGTGTGAGCGAGATAGCATGCGTTCGTTGCTGCCGCTTAAGAGGAGAATTTTAGTTTGAATTAATGGGGAATTTTAAGGAGTTTGATTTAATACAGTTACTCTACTTGGTACAGGGTATACTCAAAGTCGGCTGGGACGACTTGCTTGCTTCATTTTTCTTATGCTTCTAGTAATTTATATGTAATTGAAAAATACAGATTGCAAAGGTATTTGAACTACGACGCAGCCGAAATTAGCCCATCCTTCTAGTTTTATATTTTTTTTGGAAAGATCGTTACTTTTTATCAAAGGATTTTTTTGTTTTAGTCATACTTTCTAAAATGTGTTTAATGAGTTCGAAAATTTTTTTCTACAAATTGAGATCTGGACTTTGTGAGGGCTTGTTTAGATAACCATTTCTCGACAATTTTGAGGATATTGTTTTTGCCCTATTCTACTGAAATGTAATCAGATTTATAAGCGCATGTCTCGAAAAAAAATCTAAAATATGTATTTGGAACATTTTTTAGAAAATTGTCCTTTTTCATTATTTTTTTCTACTATTTTTAAATGGCGCCGAGATTCCTGTAAAAAAAAATGAGCCCTCCGTTACGCTTTAAGGATTCCTTCACCTCGTAAATTTGTCTTGATACACCGGGCCATTTGAAACAATATTGTTTCCTTTCGTACTGATTCATCAGACCAAATTACACCTTCTTTAGTCGTCTGTCATCCAGTTCCTATGAATTTTAGCTAGTTTTAAGAAATCCTTTACAATTTTTGTAAACAGTGCCAGTCTACATTTTATAACTGTCGATTGGATTCGATATTTTTCATCATAACGGACTATATTAAGACATTTTGCAATTGATGAAGAATTTTTTTGTGCAGGATATTGTTTTGGACCTTCTGCACTTGATTCTTCATTTTTGGGGTTTTAACAAATCCAACTTCTAAATGTTTGAATTTGTCTAAGCGACAATAGGAATATTAATACTGTTTACTTATTGTTATTCTTGTACTACGAAAAATTTGCTCATTGATTTTTATCAATTTGCACTGTTGTAGATCAGGTTGTATTTAGTAATAAATCTGATTGTGATCAAAATGTTTTCGATTTCTCTTTTTATACCTTTGCAAAAAAGGTATATTAATTTTTGTCAGAAGTTTGCAACTGATAGACTATCCGACTACATAAAGTATATATATTCTTGATCAGGACGATGAGCTGAGTTGATAAAGTCTGTCCGTCTGTCTGGATCAACGCAATCTCCTCCAAGACCCTTAAAGCTACAGAGCTGAAATTTTGCACCTAGGCTTCTTTTCGCTGCAGGCATTGTATATCTCGGAATCATCCCGATCGGATGACTATATCATATAGCTCCCATAGGAACGATCGGTTGTGAATGAGCTTTAACCTCAATAACTTTGTTGTTTTCCAATGAAATATCATATTTCATATACTTCCTAACATATGCACCAAGTTTCATCAAAATCGGTTGACTATATTATATATGTTTGGATAAATGTGAAGTCCAGTTACCACTGGGATCTTATTTTCTTCGCGTTAAAGCTTTAAATAAAGATGATACCAATACCAATATTACAAATTACTATTAAATAGGTCCTAGTAGTTGAACGATTGAATGTTTAATAAATTTAGTAGAACTTATTGTTGAAGAACCATATTTTAATCAATTACGCACTCTAGAGCAGCTTAGTTACAGCTTAGGGCTATACCAACGTGCAGGCTATGGGTGCAAATTCAAACCCTTCGAGGCCTATCTAAGCAGCACGTCCTTGTCTTTTTATATGAATTTGATAGGAGTAATTTTAGAAAACTGTCTGTATAGGTAGTGGGGAGAAGTACGCCTCCAATAAGGTTACCAACGCAAACTATTTCGAAAGCAGTTGCTTGAAGAAAAAGTTTAGTAAATCAACTAGAAAGTCGTCCAGGCTTTTTATCCGGACTATTGGAAGAAGTTCAAAGAAACATTTTCGATGAGCATTTCTTATTTGAACAAATTGGCGGCAGAATAAAAATTGATTTTATTGGACGTCTTGGTGAACCTTCAAACATTATGAATATTTCTGAATTCAAAAAGAATTTTCCTAATTACCCATGCAATCCAAAACAAAAAAAATTAAAATTAAGGGTAAGTATGTAAAGTTACAATAAAAAAATTTAGGCTTCGAAAGTTTTCTTTTTAGTTGAGTAGTGATTATTTCGTTGTTTGCATTCCTGAAAATCATCATAATGAAGCATGGCGTAGTGATTTGATAGCTTACTGTTATGTTTTAAAACCCTTGCATAGATATAATGAAATTGTAAAGTATACATGTTCTTGTAGAACCAATTGCGTTGTCTTGTGTCAGCTCCGTGCATTTGTTACCCAAGTGGTATCGATGTAACCACGATTAACTGTTCAACTGACGTCTGTCCGTATATTTGTCCGTCCATCTGTCCGTCTGACTGGATCAACGTATTGTCCTCCTAAACCCTTGAAGCTACAAAGCTTTAAAATTTTTGCAGCAGGCATTGTAAATTTCGGATTCATACCGATCGGATGACTACATCATATAGCTTCTTAAATCTCCATAACTTTGTTTTCTTCTAATGAAATATGACGAAAGCCGGTATTTGTGATATAGGTATATACATATCAATACTTCGTAAGATATATACTTATAGCTTCCAACTAATTTGGATTTCGAGCAATAACTTGGTTGTTTTTAAAGCGATTATCCTATAATTTGCTTTTTGTGAGTCTTAACATACTTTTTTTACATTTCTGTTATGTTTTTTCAGAATCGGTTTTCTATATTATATGGCACTCATAGGAACGATCGGTCAAGATATTATTTTTTGATTAATAACTGGGCTCTTTTAAAAACGATTCTTTCGAAACTTGGTATGTGTAATTTGGTATATACAGAAATGTGTCTATTAAGTTTCGACAGAATCATCCGACTATATGCTGTAGCTCGCGTGGGAATAATCGGACCGTTTATTTCTTTTTGGTCAAAAGATTTTTTTTCGGAGACATGAATAGTTTTATTTTTCTTATGCTTCTAGTAATTTATATGTAATTGAAAAAGCCAGATTGCAAAGGTATTTGAACTACGACGCAGCCGAAATTAGCCCATCCTTCTAGTTTTATATTTTTTTTGGAAAGATCGTTACTTTTTATCAAAGGATTTTTTGTTTTAGTCATACTTTCTAAAATGTGTTGAATGAGTTCAAAAAGAATTTTCGTCGATTCCTGTTTAATTTTTTCCTACAAATTGAGATCTGGACTTTGTGAGGGCTTGTTTAGATAACCATTTCTCGACAATTTTGAGGATATTGTTTTTGCCCTATCCTACTGAAATGTAGTCAGATTTATAAGCGCATGTCTCGAAAAAAATCTAAAATATGTATTTCCAAAATTTTTCATTATTATACCCTGTACCTATAGGGTAAAAGGGTATATTAAAGTCGCTAAATGTATGTAACAGGCAGAAGGAAGCATTATCAACCCCATAAAGTATATATATTCTTGATCAGCATCAACAGCCGAGTCGATTGAGACATGTCCGTCTGTCCGTCCGTATGAACACGTGGATCTCAGAGACTACAAGAGCTAGAAGAACCAAATTGGTGTCAGCATTCGTGTAGTATCTTTGCAGATCAAGTTTGTTTCAATTTAGGACAAATTAATAACTAGTGTTATATTAAAGGTAGCGTATGCTTATTTGGCACACCCAATAATATGGCCAAAAGGTATGAGGTGACCAAATTTAGTTCAAATCGGACAAGAAATATTGGAGATATATCTATGTACAATTTGTACTGAAATGCCCAGTGCGACATTGCGTAGTAAGTGTGAGCGAGATAGCATGCGTTCGTTGCTGCCGCTTGTGAGGAGAATTTTAGTTTGAATTAATGGCGAATTTTAAGGAGTTTAATTTAATAAAGTTCCTCTACTTGTTACAGGGTATACTCAAAGTCGGCAGGGACGACTTGCTTGCTTCATTTTTTTTTCTACTATTTTTAAATGGGGCTGAGATTGGACCCTGTAAAAAAGAATGAGCCCTCCGTTACGCTTTAAGGATTCCTTCACCTCGTAAATTTGTCTTGATACACCGGGCCATTTGAAACAATATTGTTTCCTTTCGTACTGATTCATCAGACCAAATTACACCTTCTTTAGTCGTCTGTCATCCAGTTCCTATGAATTTTAGATAGTTTTTAGACATTTTGCATTTGACGAAGAATTTTTTTGTGCAGGATATCGTTTTGGACCTTCTGCACTTGATTCTTTGTAACGATCCTTTTTGGTCCTTACTTGCGGCAGAGCCGGATTTCAGGTGTAGGGGTACGACACAACAAATTTATTTTGTGCGCTGGTGAAATGAGAAGATGCAGTTGGTTTTCTTTTAATACAACGTTATAATTTTATTGTCGATTTGATTGGTGGATGTTAGTATGGCCAGAGAGCTTCTGCACAGCTATTAGCTTTGTGTTTCTGGCAATTGTGAAATCCACTCTGCACCGCTGGCACGCATGAAAACTTATCGACAGATTGTGTTTGGCTGTGGCAAGTGTTCCTACTGCCAGGATGACTCCTGGTCTTGTCTATCTACTCTGACGTCTGCTACGCTCCTATTATTCTGCTAGGAATACTCCTAGTCTTTTCCCACTATGCCAGGAATACTCCTGGTCTTCCTCAACTGTGCTAGGAATACTCCTAGTCTTCACCTGCCTGTGCCAGGAATACTCCTGGTCTTCCTTAACTGTGCTAGGAATACTCCTAGTATTCACAAAACTGCTAGGAATAGCTCCTAGTCTTCAATGCTTTGCTAGGAATAGCTCCTAGACCTTTATATGATGCTAGGAATAGCTCCTAGTCTTTTAATCTTGCTAGGAATAACTCCTAGTCTTTTTATGATCCGCTAGGAATAGCTCCTAGTCTTGTGATCTGATAGGATTTGCTCCTTGTTTTTAATACTCTGCTAGGAATAACTCCTAGTTTTCCTACTTGCCACCAAAACGATTCTGACTTTAAATCTTCACTTGTAACCAGGATACAGATGGATATCCTTCTATCGATCTGACTTGGCACGCCTTCGCTTTTGTTTCTTCACTTGTGTTTCACTTCGTTGTCCTCACTTATGTACTTCACTTATTGAACCTTCACTTGTTGACCTTTCACTTGCACCTTGATGGTCCAAGTGACACTTCGCTCGTCTCCTTCACTTTCCAACTGATGATCCCTGTGTCTCAGCCGTGTCTATTTATAAGCATCTTGACCCAGGGATGACGCGTGGTGGGATTACGTACCGTTGCCAATACTTTTCCGCGCGCCAACTTTTGCCGCCCAAAACTTTCCATTGCTTTCTTTTGCCTTCGGCCTTCTCGGCCGATCCCGCAACGCAACTTTCCTGTTGCTATGCATGGTGAAATCACGCATACGCCTCTCAGCTACAATCTTTGCTCTCTAACTTTACCAACATCCACCCTTATATACTATTTAACAATGTTTGACTTATTTCTAGTTTCCCACCCTTTTGATATATGCTTAAATATACTGAATTTATCATTAAATCAACTTAATAACTATATGACCATATCCCTTCCTTTATCTTTTGTATCTATATATACATAATTATTGCTCTGCATTAATGTATTGCCTTAACTTTTCCACATAACAAATATTAATGTTATGTTCATGAATTATACGACGTTATATATCTTTACATAGTATATTCTGCCTATCTATTTATATATATATACATATATATAAATATATATATTATCATTATATATATTTAAATTTAGCGCCAATACCTCCAGCGCTTTTCAAACCTTTGCTTTGGACATGTTACATACCGCCTCTCCCGTTCTCCGTTACATGCCAACATTCCCGCTCCCAATCCACCCACACATGCGTAAGCCCGCTCACTTTGATGTTGCCGACAACCGAAAAGCAACCCCTCGCCTCCCCCGCTAGTCTATACGCATGAGCCGACTCTCTAAGTCTCGTGCGTCGGTGGCTTACGCACGTGTGCGTGTGTGTGTTCGCTGTTGCGGTTCTATGCACTCCCAATGTAATGCACTCTCAGTGACGTCACACGAGCCTACATGCACTTGTTCTTATCTATTTCTCATTGCATGTTACATATATTCGGTCTTTGCTTTGCCCATTTTTCATATGTAATTATGTTTGTGTGAATGTTTGCCAGTTTTAAATCACGCGATTTACATGTTTGCATTTTACTTTGGGTTCGATCGCGCATTTCTTTCGTTTGCTTGTGTTCGATCGAACCTCCAGGTTCGTTTATATGTTTGAGTCAAACATATAAACGCGCGCATAGATGAATTTGAATTTACTTTTTGGGCTAACGCTTATTTTAATTATTAGCCACTTTTATTTCTTTATTTCTGTATCTGGCTTAATGCTTCGCCGCATTTGTGAGGTATACATGTATATATATATATATATTTGTAAGGTATATATATATATATATATTATATATTATATATTCCTCACATTCCCCCCTTTCTTCGGGAGCCAAATTCTTCCTCCTCTTTTTTTTTATATGGCATTTTTTTCTGTTCCTTTTTTTTTTTTTGTTGGCCTGGTTCGCATCTTTTTTTTTTTGGCCATTTATGGCATCTTTTCCTTCTTGGCGATTCATCAGGCATCTTTTCCAATTTTTGGCAGATCGTGAGCATCTTTTCCATTATCACCATGCCTTATTTTGGCATGGGTGGCTCCGACTGCATCTTTTACTTATATACTATATTTATAATATTACTTACATCTACTTAACCTAAACTTCAGATTATTCTCCTATTCTACCTAATCTAAATTCTAAAAATATCTATTAACCTAAACTTCATATTTTTTTCCCTTATCCTAAACTTCATTTTATTTTTTTTTTCTTCCCAAACTAAATTCCAACAATTTCTAATAATCTACCTATTCTACTTAACCTAAACTCCAAAAATTTCTCTTAATCTAAACCCCCAATTCCTCAAATACTCTAAACCTGTTCCTATTGCTACGGATCCGATACCGGATCCGCCCCACCCACATCACCCTCGCCTGTCTTGGCCCCTCCCCCATCGCCTGAACGGCCACGGCCACCGCTACTGGCCACTCTTCGGGCTCCACTTCCCGCCATCTTTGGTGTGCCTGTGGCACTGGCACCGAGCGCTGCCGTTGGAAAGGCGGCCTTGGCGCTTGCGGCTGGCCAACCGGCGCAGAGTGTTGTCGCATATACCCTGGCCGTCTTGGGTCTCGCTGTTCTTGCTGTTGCTGTGGGTCTTGCTGCTGTTGTCGCTGCCATTCTAACAGCTGTTGATAAATTCCCGGCTCCTCCGCTCCGGCTCTCGGTACCCAAAACTCCTCTTCGAACGCTAAGCTGGCCGGGCTAACGGCCCGTTGCATTGGACTCGGCGGCCTTTCACGTTCCTCCATTTCCTCATCCTCCTCATTCTCCTCATCCTCCTAATCGGTATCGCTTATCGTTACGTAAGCTACCGGCTCATTAACCAACGGCGGCACTTCTTCCACCCACTTCCTCTGCCCTTTCCATCTCCTCCGGCTCATCTAACGATAGCCCCCTTCTTTGGAGCTCTTCCTCCACATCGGCCAACAAAAATGCCAGGTCATTTATTACGATTCCCTCATCCTCGCTTGCTTCTGCGGCCACTTCCTCCTCGTCGTCCTCCATTTCGGCATCGCTCCCAATACCGTCCAACTCCTCCAGATTTTCCATTCCTTCTCCCTCGTCCTCTTCCTCATCCTCGTCGGACGAGATGGCGATCACCGGCCCCAATGGGACCGGCTCCTCGCCATCGGACTCCTCGTCCGACACATATGGCGATGCCATCATCTGCATGGCTTCTTCCAACTCATGTTCATTTAAATTCTGCTGTCCGCTCATCTTGATAGAAAGTTTCTGATTGATTTCCTCAGTCGTAACTTGGGCCATCGGAACCTCTAATCCGCGTCGCTCTGCTGCTGCGCGTCCAGCTTCGGGTTCCCGCTCTCGTTTTTCTTTTTATCCGTTCTCAGCACTGGTGTTAATTTTCCGTTTTGCTTGTCCATTGCTAACCCGCCAAAGTCAACATTTTTTTATTTCTTTCTTTTTTCCATATTACAGTTTTATATGCACTGTAAAAAAAATTGAACGCCTGCAACCAATTTATTTTTATACATATATATGTACATATTTTTTTCCTATTAATTGAGCCAGTTATACCGCTCCATTATTATTTATATACATATATATATTTTTTTTTTTTTTTTAAATTTTGTTATTGACTTATGTAGGCCAAAGCAATTTCCTTTTTAATTTATGCTGGTTTGTGTTTCTACCGTTCCTTTCCATCTGAAGATTTCCCAGTTGTCCGGCCGGTCCAACTGTTCAAACTTCATTTGGCCGGTTTCCAGTAGACATACTCGCCTGCATATTTATGGCTCATTCGGATCATCTGTTGGCACTTGCTCTGGTTGCACTTTTAGTTCGCTGATGTGTGCCAACCTTGACTTTTTGTTTGTGATATGCTGCAGTTTGCATATCACTGGCGAAGTAAATCCTACGACTTTGTACGGCCCACCATACCGTGGTGCAAGTTTTGCAGCAAATCCTTCTGCTGCATTTGATAAATAGTGCTCCTTGGCCCACACTATTTCGCCCACTCGTGGTTTCCATTGCCTTCTTCTTAGATTATAGTGCCTTGATTGATCCTGAGCAGCTTTTTCTAGATTTCTTCGCACCAATACGCCAATTTCTTTTATCAACTCCGCATTGCCATCTGGCCGTTGGCTTGGTTTGCCTGATCCAATAGTTAGCCTGTCAAATGTGGATCCTGGCAATCTCGCTCTCTTCCTTGCGTTATTAATGCCGCCGTATATCCCGTTGCGTCGGACACGCTAGAATTTACTGCCAACATTATTTCTGGCCATTGTTCATCCCATCGTCGTTGATCTTCTCCTGTGAATTGCGCTATCATTGTTTTAACTGTTCTATTCGCTCGTTCGGTTGGATTTTCTTGCGGCGTATATGGCGCTGTCAGCTGGTGTATTGTGCCCCATTCCTGCAGCATTTTCTCAAATACTTTGCTGACAAACTGGACTCCATTATCCGTTATTACTACTTTTGGGACGCCAAATCTAGCCAGTACTCTTTCTCTAAATGCTTTAACCAAATTCTCTGCCGATGCTTTTCTCATTGGTACAAGCTCTGTCCATTTTGAGAATCTGTCTACTATAACTAGTAACACCGAGTTTCCATGTTTTGATCTTGGCAGTGGCCCAACGAAATCTGCACATATTGTTGCCCATGGCTCCTCTGGCACTTGTGTCAGCATTTTTCCTGCTGCCTGCTGCTGGCTTGGTTTATATCGCATGCAGTTTTCACAGCGGCTGACATATGCGCGTGCATCTCTTTGCATGCCTGGCCAGAAATATTTAGCCGCTATTCGGGCAATCGTTCTCCTACTGCCTGTGTGTCCTGCAGTTGGGGAGTCGTGGTTTTCTGATATAATTTGTTGCCTTAACTGTTTCGGCACACATAATTTCCACGACACAACATCTTCATGCCCTGCCCTATGCGGTATATTTCTGTATAACTGCCCATTTTCCATTACATAATCAGTATATTTTTGCGGATTTTCTTTTACTTCTTGACTGTTCATTTTTGTTGCTATTATTCTTTATCATTCTGCATGCTTCCAACGGTTGCCTCGACAATGCATCTGCAACGACATTTAGTTTTCCTTTGCGATAAGTTATTTCAAAGTCATATTGCTGCAATTCCAATGCCCATCTTGCAATTCGCCCTGTTGGACTTTCGATGCTATTTAGCCATTTCAGTGCCATGTGATCCGTAATGACTTTGAAATGATATCCTTCTAAGTATGGCTTCAACTTCCTTATAGCCCATACTATTGCTAGACATTCCTTTTCTGTTGCTGAATAATTTTGTTCCGCTGGATTCAGAGTTCTGCTGGCGTATGATATGACTCTCTCGCCTTCCTCTGTATCTTGAGTCAGAATTGCCCCTATGCCGTAGTTGCTAGCGTCAGTTTGCAATACAAACATTTTTGCAAAATCTGGGCATGTCAACACTGGATCTGCCACCAATTTCTGCTTCACCATGTCAAACGCATCTTGATGTTTTCCTTCCCACACCCATTTTGTTTTTGTCTTTAATAGCGAATTTAATGGTTGTACAAGTGTTGCGAAACTTGGCACGAACCGTCTGTACCAAGATGCTACTCCCAGGTATTGGCGTAACTCTTTTGTATTCTTTGGCGGTTTTAATTCAGCTATTGCTGCCACTTTGTCTGGATCTGTGCCAATGCTTTGTTCTATTACCCTATGACCCAGGAATCTTAGCTCTTTTCTGAAGAACTGGCATTTTTCTGCATTTATCCTTAAATTTGCTGCCTTTAGTCTTCGGAAAACTTCCTTTAAATAAGCTTTATGGTCTTCTATTGTTCGGCTAACCAAAATGATGTCATCCTGATACGCGAACGCGTGTGGCATCATTTCTGGTCCTATGACCATATCTAAAGCTCGTTGGAATGTTGCAGATGCTGAGTGCAAACCGAACGGCATCACTTTCCATTGATATAATCCCTTTCCTGGAACTGTGAAAGCCGTCATCTTTCTGCTGTTTATTTCCAGCGGAATCTGCCAATATCCATCTTTTAAATCTAAGCTGCTTATGTATCTTGCTTCGCGCAGTTGATCTAAAATATAGTCAATTCTCGGCATTGGATATGCATCTTTTATAGATTTTGCATTTATCTGCCTAAAATCAACACATAGCCTCCATTTGCCAGTTTCTTTCTTTTTCACCATTACTATTGGTGAACTGTATGGACTATTTGATCTTTCTATATATCCCATTGCCATCAATTCCTCAACTTTTTCGTTTATTATAGCTTGCATCTTTGGATTCTTTGGATAATACCTTTGTTTTATTGGCTTATCGTCACACATAGTAATTGTGTGCATGCCAACTTTAGACGTGCCATTTATTTTGGCCAATTCGGCCAGTTCTTCGCGCATAAAGTCGCTGACTTCTATTTCTGGTGCATTTGTCACTATTGCTGTCGAAATTCTTTCCGTCAGTCTCCCTTTTATTCTGCACATTGGCGGAATTTCAATTTGGTGCCCTGCGCATTGTATAACGGCTCCCATTTCCTTTATGAAATTCCACCCTAATACCACCGCATCAATTCCGCCAGGCAATACTAAAAATGGCATTTTGATTATCTTGACGCCAAATTGCACTTCAGCGATCCATTGCCAGTCTATTTCTTTGACTGCTCCGTCTGCCAACTTCACTTGCTTTTTCGATTTTGTTAGCTGATCTTTTCTAGCTAATTTTTCGATTATCTTTTGGCTAACAAAGCTGCTTGTGGCCCCTGAATCTACCGTGGCCAGCATTGAATGCCCCGTATCCTATTTTCTGCTGATAGTTGGCTTTCATCTTCTACCAGCTTTCCGATTATTTTCGCGGAGCTGTTGTTGCCGGCTCCTGCTCGCTCCTTGCAGGCAGGAACCGCTGGCATGCAACAATTCATCGAACGCTTTCCGATTTTGCCTCAATTCCAACAGAACTCTAATCTTCTGTTGCTGCATTCTTTAGCCCAATGACCTGCACCTCGGCATCTTCTGCATGCTTGAGATGGATTCTGTACCCATCCTGTTGGGATTTTCGCAAAATTCCGCCTTTGAGCTGGAATTGGTGGCTCATCATCTAAGCAGCGTTTGCAGACGGTGTTATGCCTATTGTCTTGCACAACTGGTCGTCTTTGCACGCCCATTGGCATGTGTGAGCGTTCTCTTTGAGCCTCTCGTTGGAATTGTTTCCTTTCCTGTTCCAATGTTTCGAACTCATCTGCTAGTTGCATTAGTTCTTCCAGCGTTTGTATGTTGTGTGGGCGAATGAACATTTTCAAATCTGGCGGGCAATTTTCCAATATGATTTCTAGCTGCTCGAAACCTGGGCATTTTAATGGACGCATCATGGTTTGCATTTCTATCATGAAATCTTTGAATGACTCATTCCATTGCTGTTTTCTGGCTTTTACTTGGTCTGCCTGTTTGCTAAAATATCCTTTCGGCAAGAAATATTTTTTGAATGCCTCAGTAAACTCTCTCCATGATGCCCAATGCTTATTGTTGGCCACGTACCATTTTAACGCTTTGTCCTTCAGCAGTTCTGGCATTGCCCTTGGAATCATGTTGATATCTAGTCCATACATGTCTGCTGACCATTCAACTTGTTCGATGTATTCTAGTGGCTTTGAATTGCCATCGAAACGAAATGTCCATTCCCTTACTTGCTTTGCCACTTTCGGATATTCATTATTAGAATTTATTAGCCCGACTCTGTTACTTTCTGTAACTTTTCTACTTGTTCTTGGCTCTTCATATAATGTGTGTTGTTGTCTCTGAGGGCCATCTAGGGCACCCACGCTTCCCCATCTTGGCGGTGTTAATATTGGAATTGCCAATTTTGCAATTTCCCCCACCGGCATCGCTTTTGCAGCCTTTGCATATTTTGCTGCCAGCGAGCTGATCCATGTTTGCCACCATGGGTCGTCCTCATGGTTGTTGACCCATTCTCCGAACTGTTTCCGCATTTCTTCTACGGTTCCTCCTAGCGTGAATCCGCACTTTTCGCCGGTTTTTATTAAATCCTCCTTTTTCATGTAGTAAATCCATGATTTTGTCATTTTGCCGGCCTTTGATCAATTTATTTCCTTTTTCTAACAAAAAATAACGTTGTTTTATTTTTGTTCTCTTATGCAGAAAACAATAAATTTTGTAAATCTCTTTCACCAGTTAAGCACGTTGGGCGCCAGTTGTAACGATCCTTTTTGGTCCTTACTTGCGGCAGAGCCGGATTTCAGGTGTAGGGGTACGACACAACAAATTTATTTTGTGCGGTGGTGAAATGGGAAGATGCAGTTGGTTTTCTTTTAATACAACGTTATAATTTTATTGTCGATTTGATTGGTGGATGTTAGTATGGCCAGAGAGCTTCTGCACAGCTGTTAGCTTTGTGTTTGTGGCAATTGTGAAATCCACTCTGCACCGCTGGCACGCATGAAAACTTATCGACAGATTGTGTTTGGCTGTGGCAAGTGTTCCTACTGCCAGGATGACTCCTGGTCTTGTCTATCTACTCTGACGTCTGCTACGCTCCTATTATTCCGCTAGGAATACTCCTAGTCTTTTCCCACTATGCCAGGAATACTCCTGGTCTTCCTCAACTGTGCTAGGAATACTCCTAGTCTTCACCTGCCTGTGCCAGGAATACTCCTGGTCTTCCTTAACTGTGCTAGGAATACTCCTAGTCTTCACAAAACTGCTAGGAATAGCTCCTAGTCTTCAATGCTTTGCTAGGAATAGCTCCTAGTCCTCTATATGATGCTAAGAATAGCTCCTAGTCTTTTATATCTTGCTAGGAATAGCTCCTAGTCTTTTAATCTTGCTAGGAATAACTCCTAGTCTTTTTATGATCCGCTAGGAATAGGAACGATCGGTTGTGAATGAGCTTTAACCTCAATAACTTTGTTGTTTTCCAATGAAATATCATATTTCATATACTTCCTAACATATGCACCAAGTTTCATCAAAATCAAATCGGTTGACTATATTATATATGTTTGGATAAATGTGAAGTCCAGTTACCACTGGGATCTTATTTTCTTCGCGTTAAAGCTTTAAATAAAGATGATACCAATACCAATATTACAAATTACTATCAAATAGGTCCTAGTAGTTGAACGATTGAATGTTTAATAAATTTAGTAGAACTTATTGTTGAAGAACCATATTTTAATCAATTACGCACTCTAGAGCAGCTTAGTTACAGCTTAGGGCTATACCAACGTGCAGGCTATGGGTGCAAATTCAAACCCTTCGAGGCCTATCTAAGCAGCACGTCCTTGTCTTTTTATATGAATTTGATAGGAGTAATTTTAGAAAACTGTCTGTATAGGTAGTGGGGAGAAGTACGCCTCCAATAAGGTTACCAACGCAAACTATTTCGAAAGCAGTTGCTTGAAGAAAAAGTTTAGTAAATCAACTAGAAAGTCGTCCAGGCTTTTTATCCGGACTATTGGAAGAAGTTCAAAGAAACATTTTCGATGAGCATTTCTTATTTGAACAAATTGGTGGCAGAATAAAAATTGATTTTATTGGACGTCTTGGTGAACCTTCAAACATTATGAATATTTCTGAATTCAAAAAGAACTTTCCTAATTACCCATGCAATCCACAAAAACAAAAAAAAATTAAAATTAAGGGTAAGTATGTAAAGTTACAATAAAAAAAAAAAAAAATAGCTCACTGTTATGTTTTAAAACCCTTGCATAGATATAATGGAATTGTAAAGTATACATGTTCTTGTAGAACCAATTGCGTTGTCTTGTGTCAGCTCCGTGCATTTGTTACACAAGTGGTATCGATGTAACCACGATTAACTGTTCAACTGACGTCTGTCCGTATATTTGTCCGTCCATCTGTCCGTCTGACTGGATCAACGTATTGTCCTCCTAGACCCTTGAAGCTACAAAGCTTTAAAATTTTTGCAGCAGTCCTTGTAAATTTCGGAATCATACCGATCGGATGACTACATCATATAGCCTCTTAAATCTCCATAACTTTGTTCTCTTCTAATGAAATATGACGAAAGACGGTATTTGTGATATAGTTATATACAGATCAATACTTCGTAAGATATATACTTATAGCTTCCAACTAATTTGGAGCAATAACTTGGCAATAACTTGGTTGTTTTTAAAGCGACTATCCTATAATTTGCTTTTTGTGAGTTTTAACAGACTTTTTTACATTTCTGTTATGTTTTTTCATAATCGGTTTTCTATATTATATAGCACTCATAGGAATGATCGGTCAAGATATTATTTTTTGATTAATAATTGGGCTCTTTTAACAGCAATTCTTTCGAAACTTGGTACTTGTAATTTGGTATATACAGAAATGTGTCTATTAAGTTTCGACAGAATCATCCGACTATATGCTGTAGCTCCCGTAGGAACAATCGGACCGTTTATTTCTTTTTGTTCAAAAGATTTTTTTTCGGAGACATGAATAGTTTTATTTTTCTTATGCTTCTAGTAATTTATATGTAATTGAAAAAGACAGATTGCAAAGGTATTTGAACTACGACGCAGCCGAAGTTAGCCCATCCTTCTAGTTTTATATTTTTTTGGAAAGATAGTTACTTTTTATCAAAGGATTTTTTATTTTAGTCATACTTTCTAAAATGTGTTGAATGAGTTCGAAAAGAATTTTCGTCGATTCCTGTTTAATTTTTTCCTACAAATTGAGATCTGGATTTTGTGAGGGCTTGTTTAGATAACCATTTCTCGACAATTTTGAGGATACTGTTTTTGCCCTATCCTACTGAAATGTAGTCAGATTTATAAGCGCATGTCTCGAAAAAAATCTAAAATATGTATTTCCAAAATTTTTCATTATTATACCCTGTACCTATAGGGTAAAAGGGTATATTAAAGTCGCTAAATGTATGTAACAGGCAGAAGGAAGCATTATCAACCCCATAAAGTATATATATTCTTGATCAGCATCAACAGCCGAGTCGATTGAGACATGTCCGTATGTCCGTCCGTATGAACACGTGGATCTCAGAGACTACAAGAGCTAGAAGAACCAAATTGGTGTCAGCATTCGTGTAGTATCTACGCAGATCAAGTTTGTTTCAAATTTTTGCCACGCCCACTTCCGCCCCTACAATTTAGGACAAATTAATAACTAGTATTATATTAAAGGAAGCGTATTCTTATTGGCACACCCAATAATATGGCCAAAAGGTATCAGGTGACCAAATTTCGTTAAAATCGGACAAGAAATATCGGAGATATATCTATGTACAATTTGTACTGAAGTGCCCAGTGCGACATTGCGTAGTAAGTGTGAGCGAGATAGCATGCGTTCGTTGCTGCCGCTTAAGAGGAGAATTTTAGTTTGAATTAATGGCGAATTTTAAGGAGTTTAATTTAATAAAGTTCCTCTACTTGGTACAGGGCATACTCGGCAGGGACGACTTGCTTGCTTCATTTTTTTTTCTACTATTTTTAAATGGGGCCGAGATTGGACCCTGTAAAAAAGAATGAGCCCTCCGTTACGCTTTAAGGATTCCTTCACCTCGTAAATTTGTCTTGATACACCGGGCCATTTGAAACAATATTGTTTCCTTTCGTACTGATTCATCAGACCAAATTACACCTTCTTTAGTCGTCTGTCATCCAGTTCCTATGAATTTTAAATAGTTTTTAGACATTTTGCAATTGATGAAGAATTTTTTTGTGCAGGATATCGTTTTGGACCTTCTGCACTTGATTCTTCCATTTTGGGATTTTAACAAATCCAGCTTCTAATTGTTTAAATTTATCTAAGCGAGAATAAGAATATTAATACTGTTTACTTATTGTTATTCTTGTATTTTGAAATTTGCTCATTGATCTTTATCAATCTTAATAAATCTGATTGTGATCAAAATGTCCAAGGGTGAGTATTATTTTAGTTTTCGATCTCTTTTTATACCATACCTTTGCAAAAAATTTAAAAACAAATTTTAGCTAGTTTTAAGAAATCCTTTACAATTTTTGCAAACAGTGCCAGTCTACATTTTATAACTGTCGATTGGATTCGATATTTTTCATCATAACGGACTATATTAAGACATATTGCAATTGATGAAGAATTTTTTTGTGCAGGATATCGTTTTTGACCTTCTGTACTTGATTCTTCATTTTTGGGATTTTAACAAATCCAGCTTCTAAATGTTTGAATTTATCTAAGCGACAATAGGAATATTAATACTGTTTACTTATTGTTATTCTTGTATTACGAAAAATTTGCGCATTGATTTTTATCAATCTGTACTGTTCTAGATCAGGTTGTATTTAGTAATAAATCTGATTGTGATCAAAATGTCCAAGGGTGAGTATTATTTTAGTTTTCGATTTCTCTTTTTATACCATACCTTTGCAAAAAAGGTATATTAATTTTGGTCAGAAGTTTGCAACGCATGGATTATCCGACTACAAAGAATATATATTCTTGATCAGGACGATGAGCTGAGTTGATAAAGTCTGTCGGTCTGTCTGGATCAACGCAATATCCTCCGAGACCCTTAAAGCGAAAGAGCTGAAATTTTGCACCTAGGCTTCTTTTCGCTGCAGGCATTGTGTATCTCGGAATCATCCCGATCGTATGACTATATCATATAGCTCCCATAGGAACGATCGGTTGTGAATAAGCTTTAACCTCAATAACTTTGTTGTTTTCCAATGAAATATCATATTTTATATACTTCCTAACATATGCACCAAGTTTTATCAAAATCGGTTGGCTATATTATACATGTCTGGATAAATGTTGTTTGTAGGGGGGCAGAGAAATCCTAATATGAAGAAAGCTTCCAGTATAAATAATTAAACCGTACGCGGAAACTTCGATTTAAACTCAGCACAATTTTATTAACCGATAGTAACAATGACAATGTGTATATGGTGGCCACTATATGTTGGCAATACAATAAGGTTTAAGTTGGAAAAATAGAATACGTGTCGAACGTGGGGGCGTGTGTACGGTTTTAAGATGAAAAGCGGACTAACTCAAGATGGAGTTCTCCATACCAAAACTCTATATCATCTTGGGTGTGACCGTCTGTGTCCGAATTCGCCGCCTTCGCTTCTCACCCGCTGGTCACCCTTTCTGGTGTGAACATACCGCCCCCCTTGCAACGGATTGTAATAGCCCGGCTGGACTGCTAAGGATGGGGTGCGGCAGCGTTCTAGGTGGCGCAGGAGCCGGAGAGGATCCATCCGAAGGCGGTGCTCTGGGCCGCGGGGAGTCCGCTATGGCCAGGAAAGCATCCTGGCTGGATGACCTCAGGATAGAGGTCAGCCCCGAGCACGATGGACACAGAGACCGGGCGGTGGAATGCCGGATCCGCTAGAGCTAGGTGGCAAAGTTCCTCTTCACCACGTCGGGTATCTCCCGGATGGGAGTGTGGATCCGGAGGTTGGTTTCCACCTTGAGGACGACCTTCTTTTGGAAGTTGGGATCCGTCCTGGACCGGATGGTCGCAAGGCAGGCCTCATCTTTGCCTACTCGATAGGTAACCAACCCCAAGGCGGACGCAAAGGAGCCATTGATGCGGCTTTGGGGGGAACATGCGTCAAGAAGCACGCGCGTCTCGGCCTCCTTCCGGGTGTCGCCTTGGTTTGCAGGAGAGCTGCCAGGGTGAGTTCTCCTGGTTGAGCGCCGTCGGACTTCCTCTTGCGGGGTGCAGATGGGTTCCGCTTACGAGGCGGAGAACGTGGGGGCTCTAGCTTGGGGCCGAGAGCGTCGTCGACGGGATGACTCTCTTTCGTGGAGCAGGGTGTGATGCGCCTCACCACAACGCCGCCATCCTCCAGCGGCCCGACAGGCCTCGTTGGAGTGCTCATGGGCTAAGCAATTGGGGCAATATTTATCGACCAGGACTGCCCTCAACCGTTTCTCCCCGCGGAGGTCCAGAAATCGTTTGCAGCGACGGAGCGAATGAACCCCTCGACAAACGCGACACCGATACGAGTCGACACCGCGCACTGTGCGGAGCTACACTTGGCTGGATGTTGGAGCCATGATTCTGTAGGAAAAGAGTGAACAAAGGTAGGATTAGAAAAAAATAACCGTGGAGGGCGGTGACATAGGACAACCGACGGAGACGTAGACGGAACATTGGACGCAAGGAGGAGCTGAAGGGGTCACTGCGCGGAGGGAGTGATACAAGACTCGTTGGAAAGCCTTTTTATCGAACCCCGCGACGTTCGCACATCCTCGTGCACGATCACGAGGTCACCAATCTGGAGATTTCGTTCCTGCAACTTCCACTTTTTGCATTTATGAAGCTCCTTCGGATACTCGTCATTCCAGCGGCGGCAGAAGTGGTGATGAAGCGCCTTCAAACGTTGCCAGCGATTGACCAAGGACATGGGTTCTTCTGTGACCTCTGGCTTGGCGATGGCCAATAGCGGCCCTCCCAGCAGGAAATGCCCAGGACTCAAAGCTAGGAGATCGGCCGGGTCCTCGCTCATGGGAGAGATAGGTCGTGAATTCAGACACGCCTCTATTCGACACAGCAGGGTCGAAAGCTCTTCAAACGTGTATCTCACATTGCGCTGTGGACACTGCCTGCGTGCCACAAAACGGGAGAAGGTCGCCAGGAATTTCTCGGTCGTGAGATCGGAAGTTGCTTCGAGGTGGATTGCCTTTGTACTGAAGCTGAACAGTGCCACCAGCAGGACATCCCAATTGTCAGTGCTGACTCCTGAGCGCGTGAACGTGGCCAAGCACCCTTGGATGGTAGTTTGCAGCTCCTTTAAGGCCCCACAAGTCTCATGGACAACCGTAGGGAGGTTGAAGAGTATCTCATTGGCCACGAGCTGCCTTTTGTTTTCAAAACGGGCCTGCAAGTTTTCCCAAGCCGCTTGGAAGCTCTCATTAGTGAGGGGTGAGCTCGACACGATCGCCTTTGCCTCGCCGCGCGTTTTTGAAACGAGATTGTACAGTTTTTCCACTGGCGCCAATCTTGGGTTGTTTATGTACATGGCCGTAAAGAGATCACGGAACGTGGGCCACTGATTGTAATCTCCCGTGAACACGTCAACCTCACAAGGAGGCACACGGTAGCCTGGCTGTGTGTGGTGTTCGCGAGAGACCTGGACGTTTTGGAGCACGGAAGTTGCTTCAGACGATTGAACTTGTTCAATAAACTTGTCCCAAACATACACCACGTTTGCGTATTCATATTTCGATTTGACGGTCATTGAATCGGCGCGGCTCTCCTCGCTCCCATCAGCTGTAAGGGTTCTGGTACATGCCATGTACACGGACTCGATTCTGCTCCAGAGGACCTTGGTTTGTTCCAAATACATTCTCAACGAGAACAGCAGAACGTCCCCCTCCATGGAGCCCATGGTGTTGACCTCGAAGACGCTCAGACTGTCGCAAGCGGCGTTAAAATGATACACGGACATGGTGGCTGCGTCGAGTAGTCGTTGAGACTCGGACCTGGTTAAAGTTCTCGACGTGGGAGCGGAAACAGTGACGCGCGGAATCGAAAGGGAGCTGGAATTGGACAGCATGGGCGAGGGAGTACGAGTGGAAATCCGCTGTGGAGTGGTGCCGGGGGCGTAAGGCGATGATAGTCTGGTAGCGGAACTGGATTGGCTACGTTTTACCGTATCTGTGACGCGCGGTACTTTTACTTTGGCCGGCGGTGTGGATGGCGATACGGAACGGCGAGGCAATGCGAGATGATCGGATTTGTTCCTGCTTTTAGCAGGATCAATGGGCATGATCGAAATGGAAGGATATCGTGTGGTCAAGGAATCTGACCCGAGTGGACTGTATGGGGCGGATTGGATGCCGTCAAGATATATCAAAAACGGATAAAATCATTAAATAAATAAATAAGAATATTTTATTAAATTAAATTGATTGTGTGATATATCCGAATAGGAAGAAAAAATAATGAGAATTAATGGAGAATTAATTGGACTTGGGAGGAACTTTTGTGAGTCGTGACTAATTATTTGGAGCGTTTTTCTGATCTTTAAGCAATATTTTGTCACAGCTTGGTTTTTAATTCTTAATTTTTATTTTGCTGTCGACCAATAAATATTGGTAAAAACTGGTCAGAACCGAATGCCTGTGCTTAGAATTTCGTGGAATTTTTTGATAATTATAAAAAACCAGAATTGCAGCTCAGGACGGAAATTGGAACTGGTTCCGGAACGGATAAACGCTTTTCCTTTTTTTATTAATAATTTTGTCACGCACACACAAATGCCGAGACTACTCGATCGGCCCTCGGATTTATTTTAAAATTTTCGAAATTGTAAACTTTTCTTGAATGCGAAAAAAAATATTTTTTTTTTATTTAAATATTTTTTTTGAAATGTGGAAATACTTTATTTTTGATTACCTAATTTTTTTTTTGGAACGTGGAAAAAATATTTTATTTTAATTAATTAAATTTTATTATATTTATTTTTTTTATTAATTTCTCCCTTTTATTTTATTAATTCTCATTAAAAATTCACCCTGCTCTGTACAAATAAATGCTTTGCTCTGTACAAATAAATGTTGGCCAGTGCCGGTACATATATGTCGGATTAGTAATAGCCGGAATAATATTACTTCCTAGGTTAACTTTATTCACGTTGCCGTCGTCGCGTTTCTTGTCACTTTCCATTCTTATTAATTTGTGGAGCAAGTGTGTTTCGATGTGTCGCGTGCCGAGTTCTGATTTTAATTGATTAATCCCTTTTTCTTCCTGCCATTTTATACCTTTTCCACGGCCACACCGAACCACACACGCGACAAATTTGTTGCAAATAAGCCCACCAACGCTGTGCTCTGGGTGTCAAGTCTTGTTTATTTCTTGATGCCTTCAAGGAGTTAGAGTCGGTAAACACAGTAAAGTTCCTGCCCAACAGATAATGTCGAAAATGTTTAATGGAGTTTACAACAGCTAAAGTTTCCAACTCATACGAGTGGTATCTTGACTCTGCAGGGAAAGTCGTTTTGCTATAGTACTCTATTACATGGGGTTTGTTATTAATTTTGTGTAATAGAATTGCACCGTAGCCAACTGTGAAAATCCCTCAATAAATTGCCAAAAATATGATGCTAAGCCAATAAATTCCCTAAGTGATGCGACTAACTGTGGAGGCGGAAGAGCAGTCAATGCCACGATTTTCTGAGGATTTGGACGAATTTCACCAGCACTAATACTGTAACCCAAATATTGTACCGATGTTTTCAAAAAGGAACACTTTGTAATGTTGAATGAAAACCTAGCCTCTGTTAAAATGTTTAGAACAATCTCCAATCTTTCTAACGCTTGACACTTTTTTGAGGCAATGATCATTATGTCGTCCATATAGACGATAACATAAGAGCTTGCATGACTAAATGTTGAAAAACAGAAGGTGCGTTTTTAAGCCCGAACGGCATAGATAGAAATTCATATTGACCATCCGGGGTCAAAAATGCTGTATATTCAATAGAATCGCAGTGTAAGGGAATTTGGTAATACCCGCTGGCCATATCTAGACACGTAAAATAATTAACTCCCTGTAGTCTATCTATTTGATCCTGTATAAGTGGCAACGGGTATTTATCGGCAACCGTATTTGAATGTAGTTCTCTATAGTCAACACAAAGTCTATCTGAACCATTTTTCTTTTTGACTAACAACATGGGGCTTGCAAAAGGTGAACAGCTTGGTCTAATGATTTTGCATTTTAACAGTTCGATAATTTTTTCCCTTACTAAATCCCGCTCGCCTGAACTTAATCGATATGGCCTTCTTTGAACAGTTTTACTTGGATCACTTAACCTAATTTTCATTTCGCCAACTTTGACTTTAGTACTTGGAATACCTTTTATAAAGGAATTTGAATACTTTGCCAACAATGAATTAAGTTTTTTTTTATCTTGGCCATCAAGTTCAGTATCAATATCAGTAGGCTCACTGCCCTTACACACATTAATTATTTTGGTTCTTGAGATTTTAAATTGGTTTGATGAAATAACAATATCAAAACCCTGATTTAGTATTTCCCGGCCAATGACAATATTGTTTTCCATGTGATCATTGCTTATTATATAAAACAAAATTTCTATGCAATTGTCGTCAATTCTTACGCTACTTAATATTTGTACAGTACTCCATATTCCACTGCTTCCTATGCCCTTAAGCATAACAACATTATTGAATCTCTTACCAGAAAATTTCGAACTTCGATTTTCTTTCATCAACGAACATTCGGCTCCCGAATCGAAAGTGACCCCAAAAATTTGGCCTCTATGGTTCATGTATCCCTTTGGTACTGCAACACTGCACTGTTCCACTCGCTTTTCTTGTTTGAAAGTCTTGCTTATATTAGCTTCCTTCTTAGGGCACTGAGTAGATATGTGACCCATTTCTCCGCACTTATAGCATGTTCCGCTTGGTTTTTCACGGTGATACCCTTCTTGTCTGCCACGTCGTTCATTGCCACTCGCACGAAGATTTTGTTGCTTCCAGAGTCTGCATTCAATCATTTTATGGCCCAATTTGCCGCAAAAGTGACACTCTATCGATGACTGCTTTTGCCTTTTAGGAATAGTTTCAGGTTGCTGCTCCATAAAGCCACTTTTCCTTTTATTAAAAGTAAATGCTTTTAATTCGGATTGCAACTCGCATCTTGTTTTAACATTTGACGTGAAAGTTAAACGCTTGAAGCTACAAAACCTTTAAAATTTTTGCTACAGGCATTGTAAATTTCGGAATCATACCGATCGGATGACTACATCATATAGCCTCTTAAATCTCCATAACTTTGTTCTCTTCTAATGAAATATGACGAAAGCCGGTATTTTTGATATATATATATCAATACTTCGTAAGATATATACTTATAGCTTCCAACTAATTTGAATTTCGAGCAATAACTTGGTTGTTTTTAAAGCGATTATGGTATAATTTGCTTTTTGTGAGTTTTAAACTACTTTTTTTACATTTCTTTTATGTTTTTTCAGAATCGGTTTTCTATATTATATAGTTCCCATTGGAACGATCGGTCAAGATATTATTTTTTGATAAATAACTGGGCTCTTTAAAAAGCGATTGTTTCGAAATTTGGTATGTGTAATTTGGTGTATACAGAAATGTGTCTATTAAGTTTCGACAGAATCATCCCACTATATGCTGTAGCTCCAGTAGGAACAATCGGACCGTTTATTTCTTTTTGTTCAAAAGATTTTTTTTCGGAGACATGAATAGTTTTATTTTTCTTATGCTTCTAGTAATTTATATGTAATTGAAAAAGACAGATTGCAAAGGTATTTGAACTACGACGCAGCCGAAATTAGCCCATCCTTCTAGTTTTATATTTTTTTGGAAAGATAGTTACTTTTTATCAAAGGAATTTTTTTTTTAGTCATACTTTCTAAAATGTGTTGAATGAGTTTTAATTTAATTTATTTTATTTATTATTTTATTCCTGTTTAATTTTTTCCTACAAATTGAGATCTGGACTTTCTGAGGGCTTGTTTAGATAACCATTTCTCGACAATTTTGAGGATATTGTTTTTGCCCTATCCTACTAAAATGTAGTCAGATTTATAAGCGCATGTCTCGAAAAAAATCTAAAATATGTATTTCCAAAATTTTTCATTATTATACCCTGTACCTATAGGGTAAAAGGGTATATTAAAGTCGCTAAATGTATGTAACAGGCAGAAGGAAGCATTATCAACCCCATAAAGTATATATATTCTTGATCAGCATCAACAGCCGAGTCGATTGAGACATGTCCGTCTGTCCGTCCGTATGAACACGTGGATCTCAGAGACTACAAGAGCTAGAAGAACCAAATTGGTGTCAGCATTCGTGTAGTATCTACGCAGATCAAGTTTGTTTCAAATTTTTGCCACGCCCACTTCCGCCCCTACAATTTAGGACAAATTAATAACTAGTGTTATATTAAAGGTAGCATATTCTTATTTGGCACACCCAACACACAATAATATGGCCAAAAGGTATCAGGTGACCAAATTTCGTTAAAATCGGACAAGAAATATCGGAGATATATCTATGTACAGTCGGCAGGGACGACTTGCTTGCTTCATTTTTTTTTTCTACTATTTTTAAATGGGGCCGAGATTGGACCCTGTAAACAAGAATGAGCCCTCCGTTACGCTTTAAGGATTCCTTCACCTCGTAAATTTGTCTTGATACACCGGGCCAATTGAAACAATATTGTTTCCTTTCGTACTGATTCACAGACCAAATTACACCTTCATTAGTCGTCTGTCATCCAGTTCCTATGAATTTTAGATAGTTTTTAGACATTTTGCAATTGATGAAGAATTTTTTTGTGCAGGATATCGTTTTGGACCTTCTGCACTTGATTCTTCCTTTTTGGGATTTTAACAAATCCAGCTTCTAATTGTTTAAATTTATCTAAGCGAGAATAAGAATATTAATACTGTTTACTTATTGTTATTCTTGTATTTTGAAATTTGCTTATTGATCTTTATCAATCTTAATAAATCTGATTGTGATCAAAATGTCCAAGGGTGAGTATTATTTTAGTTTTCGATTTCTCTTTTTATACCATACCTTTGCAAAAAATTTAAAAAAAAATTTTAGCTAGTTTTAAGAAATCCTTTACAATTTTTGTAAACAGTGCCAGTACATTTTATAACTGTCGATTGGATTCGATATTTTTCATCATAACGGACTATATTAAGACATTTTGCAATTGATGAAGAATTTTTTTGTGCAGGATATTGTTTTGGACCTTCTGCAATTGATTCTTCATTTTTGGGGTTTTAACAAATCCAACTTTTAAATGTTTGAATTTGTCTAAGCGACAATAGGAATACTGTTTACTTATTGTTATTCTTGTACTATGAAAAATTTGCTCATTGATCTTTATTAATCTATACTGTTGTAGATCAAGTTGTATTTAGTAATAAATCTGATTGTGATCAAAATGTCCAAGGGTGAGTATTATTTTAGTTTTCGATTTCTCTTTTTATACCATACCTTTGCAAAAAAGGTATATTAATTTTGGTCAGAAGCATGGTCTATTTGACTACAAAGAATATATATTCTTGATCAGGACGATGAGCTGAGTTGATAAAGTCTGTCGGTCTGTCTGGATCAACGCAATATCCTTCGAGACCCTTTAAGCGAAAGAGCTTAAATTTTGCACCTAGGCTTATTTTCGCTGCAGGCATTGTATATCTCGGAATCATCCCGATCGGATGACTATATCATATAGCTCCCATAGGAACGATCGGTTGTGAATGAGCTTTAACCTCAATAACTTTGTTGTTTTCCAATGAAATATCATATTTTATATACTTCCTAACATATGCACCAAGTTTTATCAAAATCGGTTGGCTATATTATACATGTCTGGATAAATGTTGTTTGTAGGGGGGCAGAGAAATCCTAATATGAAGAAAGCTTCCAGTATAAATAATTAAACCGTACGCGGAAACTTCGATTTAAACTCAGTACAATTTTATTAACCGATAGTAACAATGACAATGTGTATATGGTGGCCACTATATGTTGGCAATACAATAAGGTTTAAGTTGGAAAAATAGAATACGTGTCGAACGTGGGGGCGTGTGTACGGTTTTAAGATGAAAAGCGGACTAACTCAAGATGGAGTTCTCCATACCAAAAATCTATATCATCTTGAGTGTGACCGTCTGTGTCCGAATTCGCCGCCTTCGCTTCTCACCCGCTGGTCACCCTTTCTGGCGTGAACATACCGCCCCCCTTGCAACGGATTGCAATAGCCCGGCTGGACTGCTAAGGATGGGGTGCGGCAGCGTTCTAGGTGGCGCAGGAGCCGGAGAGGATCCATCCGAAGGCGGTGCTCTGGGCCGCGGGGAGTCCGCTATGGCCAGGAAAGCATCCTGGCTGGATGACCTCAGGATAGAGGTCAGCCCCGAGCACGATGGACACAGAGACCGGGCGGTGGAATGCCGGATCCGCTAGGGCTAGGTGGCAAAGTTCCTCTTCACCACGTCGGGTATCTCCCGGATGGGAGTGTGGATCCGGAGGTTGGTTTCCACCTTGAGGACGACCTTCTTTTGGAAGTTGGGATCCGTCCTGGACCGGATGGTCGCAAGGCAGGCCTCATCTTTGCCTACTCGATAGGTAACCAACCCCAAGGCGGACGCAAAGGAGCCATTGATGCGGCTTTGGGGGGAACATGCGTCAAGGAGCACGCGCGTCTCGGCCTCCTTCCGGGTGTCGCCTTGGTTTGCAGGAGAGCTGCCAGGGTGAGTTCTCCTGGTTGAGCGCCGTCGGACTTCCTCTTGCGGGGTGCAGATGGGTTCCGCTTACGAGGCGGAGAACGTGGGGGCTCTAGCTTGGGGCCGAGAGCGTCGTCGACGGGATGACTCTCTTTCGTGGAGCAGGGTGTGATGCGCCTCACCACAACGCCGCCATCCTCCAGCGGCCCGACAGGCCTCGTTGGAGTGCTCATGGGCTAAGCAATTGGGGCAATATTTATTGACCAGGACTGCCCTCAACCGTTTCTCCCCGCGGAGGTCCAGAAATCGTTTGCAGCGACGGAGCGAATGAACCCCTCGACAAACGCGACACCGATACGAGTCGACACCGCGCACTGTGCGGAGCTACACTTGGCTGGATGTTGGAGCCATGATTCTGTAGGAAAAGAGTGAACAAAGGTAGGATTAGAAAAAAATAACCGTGGAGGGCGGTGACATAGGACAACCGACGGAGACGTAGACGGAACATTGGACGCAAGGAGGAGCTGAAGGGGTCACTGCGCGGAGGGAGTGATACAAGACTCGTTGGAAAGCAGGACCAGCTTGGCAACGGGCCTTTTTATCGAACCCCGCGACGTTCGCACATCCTCGTGCACGATCACGAGGTCACCAATCTGGAGATTTCGTTCCTGCAACTTCCACTTTTTGCATTTATGAAGCTCCTTCGGATACTCGTCACTTCAAACGTTGCCAGCGATTGACCAAGGACATGGGTTCTTCTGTGACCTCTGGCTTGGCGATGGCCAATAGCGGCCCTCCCAGCAGGAAATGCCCAGGACTCAAAGCTAGGAGATCGGCCGGGTCCTCGCTCATGGGAGAGATAGGTCGTGAATTCAGACACGCCTCTATTCGACACAGCAGGGTCGAAAGCTCCTCAAATGTGTATCGCACATTGGCGGTGGACTTGTATAACAGCGCCTTAAAACTTTTTACTCCTGCCTCCCAAAGACCAACCATGTGGGGAGCGCTGGGCGGAATGAAATGCCAGGCTAGGATTTGCTGCCCAAAGGAGTTAGTAATGCACTGCTTCGTCGCATCCAGAAAGCTCTTCTCTAAAGTTTTGGATGCTCCAACAAACGTTTTTCCATTGTCGGAGTAAATGCGCTGTGGACACTGCCTGCGTGCCACAAAACGCGAGAAGGTCGCCAGGAATTTCTCGGTCGTGAGATCGGAAGTTGCTTCGAGGTGGATTGCCTTTGTACTGAAGCTGAACAGTGCCACCAGCAGGACATCCCAATTGTCAGTGCTGACGCCTGAGCGCGTGAGCGTCGTCAACCACCCTTGGATGGTAGTTTGCAGCTTCTTTAAGGCCCCACAAGTCTCATGGACAACCGTAGGGAGGTTGAAGAGTATCTGATTGGCCACGAGCTGCCTTTTGTTTTCAAAACGGGCCTGCAAGTTTTCCCAAGCCCTCATTAGTGAGGGGTGAGCTCGACACGATCGCCTTTGCCTCGCCGCGCGTTATTGAAACGAGATTGTACAGTTTTTCCACTGGCGCCAATCTTGGGTTGTTTATGTACATGGCCGTAAAGAGATCACGGAACGTGGGCCTTTGATTGTAATCTCCCGTGAACACGTCAACCTCACAAGGAGGCAGGCGGTAGACTGGCTGTGAGTGGTGTTCGCGAGAGACCTGGACGTTTTGGGGCACGGAAGTTGCTTCAGACGATTGAACTTGTTCAATACGTTCTCCCAAACTTGTGCCGGGGGCGTAAGGCGATGATAGTGTGGTAGCGGAACTGGATTGCCTACGTTTTACCGTATCTGTGACGCGCGGTACTTTTACTTTGGCCGGCGGTGTGGATGGCGATACGGAACGGCGAGGAAATGCGAGATGATCAGATTTGTTCCTGCTTTTAGCAGAGCAATGGGCATAATCGAAATGGAAGGAAATCGTGTGGTCAAGGAATCTGACCCGAGTGGACTGTATGGGGCGGATTGGATGCCGTCAAGATATATCAAAAACGGATAAAATCAATAAATAAATAAATAAGAATGTTTTATTAAATTAAATTGGTTGTGTGATATATCCGAATTGGAAGGAAAAATAATGAGAATTAATGGATAATTAATTGGACTTGGGAGGAACTTTTGTTAGTCGTGACTAATTATTTGGAGCGTTTTTCTGATCTTTAAGCAATATTTTGTCACAGCTTGGTTTTTATTTGTAAATTTTATTTTGCTGTCGACCAATAAATATTGGTAAGAACTGGTCAGAACCGAATGCCTGTGCTTAGAATTTCGTGGAATTTTTTGATAATTATAAAAAACCAGAATTGCAGCTCAGGACGGAAATTGGAACTGGTTCCGGAACGGATAAACGCTTTTCCTTTTTTTCCCAATAATTTTGTCACGCACACACAAATGCCGAAACTACTCGATCGGCCCTCGGATTTATTTTAAAATTTTCGAAATTGTAAACTTTTCTTGAATGCGAAAAAATATATTTTTTTTTATTTAAATATTTTTTTTTGAAATGTGGAAATACTTATTTTGGATTACATAACTTTTTTTCGGAACGTGGAAAAAATATTTTATTTTAATTAATTAAATTTTATTATATTTATTTTTTTTTTTTTTATTAATTTCTCCTTTTTATTTTATTAATTCTCATTAAAAATTCACTCGAAATTATTTTGCTTTGATTTGTGATGGTATTGTACCACTGTGCTTAACTCACACAGTAATGGTCACTCTACAACTCTAACCGCTATGGGATTTCTTTCGAATAATTTTTGCACTTTGTAATTTAAAATAAAATTAATTTTGCGCGTTCTTATCGAATTGGACACAAAAGTGCAAGTGCGGAATTTTAGTGCAAGTAGTGCGTGAAAATAATAAATCAAAAATTGCCGCGAAATAAATTTGCTCTGTACAAATAAATGTTGGCCAGTGCCGGTACATATATGTCGGATTAGTAATAGCCGGAATAATATTACTTGCTAGGTTAACTTTATTCACGTTGCCGTCGTCGCGTTTCTTGTCACTTTCCATTCTTATTAATTTGTGGAGCAAGTGTGTTTCGATGTGTCGCGTGCCGAGTTCTGATTTTAATTGATTAATCCCTTTTTCATCCTGCCATTTTATACCTTTTCCACCGAACCACACACGGCGACAAATTTGTCGCCCGCTCTCACGACAAAGGAATTCTCTCAGAGAGAATAAACTAAGTGGCTGACGCAATAGTCCCAAGCTATTGCATCATGCTTTTCTGTCCATGTCACAACATGATCTTCTCAACACTTGTAAAAATCCATTTACTTGAACAATTCATTACAACGACTTACAACTAAGCATGCGCAGCAACACACACACACTCACACTCACTTGTCAGTAATACATACTCCGACACGGCCATACTGACATTACCACGTCCTCGTGAAGTATTCTTAATACATTTTATTTAACAATCTTATTACTGATATCTTATTGTAGATCAAATAACATAATTTCTTTCATTTTAGTTTGTTTGTTTTTCATTATTTTAGTTTAACTTTTTCTTTCCCTTATTCATACAAACTTAACATGTTAACAAATCATCTCAATTCAATTCATACTTTAGCATAATTATTATTTCCAAATTTGTTTTTTTTTTTTTTTTTCATTTCTCAACATTTAACATTACAATTACATAATTAACTGCCCCACAGGCCATGATCAAAACAAACATTAGTATGTTTTGCACTTGTGCTTGCATTATCATATAACCAAGTACTCTGCCTTTTTCTTCGGCCAGCCGTACAACATCTCTTATCACCCTTATTGGTGTACTTCACTCTCTTTAGTGACTTCAATATTTTCATTTTCACTATCTTCACAGTCTGCAACTGTTTTATCAATCTTAACGATATTATTATAATCATCACACACATTCAGCTCCTCGGGCACTTGCCCTTTTGGCAATTTTCTTAAATCTTCATGCGCATATTTATATTTTCGTTTATTGCTTAAGGCCTTCAAAGTGTACCTTTCAACATCTAAGATATCTATTGTTTCAAAGGCCCCTTAAACTTTGGACTTAATTTGGTTTGATGCCTTTCTTCGCTTTTTAGTAACACGAAATCTCCGACTTTATGTCTAATAACCTTTGCCTTGTTTTTATTAAGTCGTCCTTTGTCATAAACTGCTGTATCTAAAATATTCTTTTCAGCCCGTGCTCTTACGTTTGGCAAATCAACTTCGTTTTCAATGTCACTAGGTGCAAGTAATCCTAATGGACGTGCCACCTTTCCCAATAACATTTCTAATGGACTAGCCTCTGTTACACGGTTACTTGTACAATTAATTTCCAACTTCGGTTTGGTACTAAAACAACGAACAGCATTTATACAACTCTCACTATCCAATTTAAGGCTATGACTAAGATAGACATACTTGGTGAACGCATCTAGTTGAACAATAACATACTCCTTCTGGTCACTTTTACCACTTAGTTTTCCAGTTATATCGATGTGGATAGTGTGCCAAGGAATATTGATTTTCGGAATTGGATGTTTTTCAGCTTGTATTTTTCCTGAGGTAGATTTGGACATTTTACAAGTGATACAGTTAACAACAAATTTTCTAACATATTTTGACATATTGTCAAACCAATAAAAATCGTAGACTTTATCTAGTATCTTCTCCCAACCTAAATGCATTATTGCCTCGTGAACTTGGTTTATAACTGGTAAACCACTGGTAAACAACGTGTTCTGCCATTTATTTGTATTTTTCGGTAAAGAACTTCTGCCCTTATTTCATAGGTTTTTGCAATATCTTCAGCAAGGGAAAAATTTTTTAATTTACTCACAATTTCGGCTATGTCCAAGTCCCGACGCTGTTCAGCAATGAGCCAGTTGCTTGAAATTTCAGCCAGGTTAACTCTGAAAATCATATCCATAATGAAGCATGGCGTAGTGATTTGATAGCTTTGATAGATTTGATGATAATGAAATTGTAAAGTATACATGTTCTTGTAGAACCAATTGCGTTGTCTTGTGTAAGCTCCGTACATTTGTTACCCAAGTGGTATCGATGTAACAACGATTAATTGTTCAACTGACGTCTGTCCGTACATTTGTCCGTCCATCTGTCCGTCTGACTGGATCAACGTATTGTCCTCCTAGACCCTTGAAGCTACAAAACCTTTAAAATTTTTGCTACAGGCATTGTAAATTTCGGAATCATACCGATCGGATGACTACATCATATAGCCTCTTAAATCTCCATAACTTTGTTGTATTCTAATGAAATATGACGAAAGCCGGTAGTTTTGATATACATATATATCAATACTTCGTAAGATATATACTTATAGCTTCCAACTAATTTGGATTTCGAGCAATAACTTGGTTGTTTTTAAAGCGATTATCCTACAATTTGCTTTTTGTGAGTTTTAACATACTTTTTTTACATTTCTTTTATGTTTTTTCAGAATCGGTTTTCTATATTATATAGTTACCATTGGAACGATCGGTCAAGATATTATTTTTTGATAAATAACTGGGCTCTTTTAAAAGCGATTCTTTCGAAATTTGGTACGTGTAATTTGGTATATACAGAAATGTGTCTATTAAGTTAATATTTGTCTAATATTAATATTTTTTTTTTGAAATGTGGAAATACTTATTTTGGATTACATAACTTTTTTTCGGAACGTGGAAAAAATATTTTATTTTAATTAATTAAATTTTATTATATTTATTTTTTTTTTTTTATTAATTTCTCCTTTTTATTTTATTAATTCTCATTAAAAATTCACTCGAAATTATTTTGCTTTGATTTGTGATGGTATTGTACCACTGTGCTTAACTCACACAGTAATGGTCACTCTACAACTCTAACCGCTATGGGATTCCTTTCGAATAATTTTTGCACTTTGTAATTTAAAATAAAATTAATTTTGCGCGTTCTTATCGAATTGGACACAAAAGTGCAAGTGCGGAATTTTAGTGCAAGTAGTGCGTGAAAATAATAAATCAAAAATTGCCGCGAAATAAATTTGCTCTGTACAAATAAATGTTGGCCAGTGCCGGTACATATATGTCGGATTAGTAATAGCCGGAATAATATTACTTGCTAGGTTAACTTTATTCACGTTGCCGTCGTCGCGTTTCTTGTCACTTTCCATTCTTATTAATTTGTGGAGCAAGTGTGTTTCGATGTGTCGCGTGCCGAGTTCTGATTTTAATTGATTAATCCCTTTTTCATCCTGCCATTTTATACCTTTTCCACCGAACCACACACGGCGACAAATTTGTCGCCCGCTCACGACAAAGGAATTCTCTCAGAGAGAATAAACTAAGTGGCTGACGCAATAGTCCCAAGCTATTGCATCATGCTTTTCTGTCCATGTCACAACATGATCTTCTCAACACTTGTAAAAATCCATTTACTTGAACAATTCATTACAACGACTTACAACTAAGCATGCGCAGCAACACACACACACTCACACTCACTTGTCAGTAATACATACTCCGACACGGCCATACTGACATTACCACGTCCTCGTGAAGTATTCTTAATACATTTTATTTAACAATCTTATTACTGATATCTTATTGTAGATCAAATAACATAATTTCTTTCATTTTAGTTTGTTTGTTTTTCATTATTTTAGTTTAACTTTTTCTTTCCCTTATTCATACAAACTTAACATGTTAACAAATCATCTCAATTCAATTCATACTTTAGCATAATTATTATTTCCAAATTTGTTTTTTTTTTTTTTTTTTCATTTCTCAACATTTAACATTACAATTACATAATTAACTGCCCCACAGGCCATGATCAAAACAAACATTAGTATGTTTTGCACTTGTGCTTGCATTATCATATAACCAAGTATTCTGCCTTTTTCTTCGGCCAGCCGTACAACATCTCTTATCACCCTTATTGGTGTACTTCACTCTCTTTAGTGACTTCAATATTTTCATTTTCACTATCTTCACAGTCTGCAACTGTTTTATCAATCTTAACGATATTATTATAATCATCACACACATTCAGCTCCTCGGGCACTTGCCCTTTGGCAATTTTCTTAAATCTTCATGCGCATATTTATATTTTCGTTTATTGCTTAAGGCCTTCAAAGTGTACCTTTCAACATCTAAGATATCTATTGTTTCAAAGGCCCCTTAAACTTTGGACTTAATTTGGTTTGATGCCTTTCTTCGCTTTTTAGTAACACGAAATCTCCGACTTTATGTCTAATAACCTTTGCCTTGTTTTTATTAAGTCGTCCTTTGTCATAAACTGCTGTATCTAAAATATTCTTTTCAGCCCGTGCTCTTACGTTTGGCAAATCAACTTCGTTTTCAATGTCACTAGGTGCAAGTAATCCTAATGGACGTGCCACCTTTCCCAATAACATTTCTAATGGACTAGCCTCTGTTACACGGTTACTTGTACAATTAATTTCCAACTTCGGTTTGGTACTAAAACAACGAACAGCATTTATACAACTCTCACTATCCAATTTAAGGCTATGACTAAGATAGACATACTTGGTGAACGCATCTAGTTGAACAATAACATACTCCTTCTGGTCACTTTTACCACTTAGTTTTCCAGTTATATCGATGTGGATAGTGTGCCAAGGAATATTGATTTTCGGAATTGGATGTTTTTCAGCTTGTATTTTTCCTGAGGTAGATTTGGACATTTTACAAGTGATACAGTTAACAACAAATTTTCTAACATATTTTGACATATTGTCAAACCAATAAAAATCGTAGACTTTATCTAGTATCTTCTCCCAACCTAAATGCATTATTGCCTCGTGAACTTGGTTTATAACTGGTAAACCACTGGTAAACAACGTGTTCTGCCATTTATTTGTATTTTTCGGTAAAGAACTTCTGCCCTTATTTCATAGGTTTTTGCAATATCTTCAGCAAGGGAAAAATTTTTTAATTTACTCACAATTTCGGCTATGTCCAAGTCCCGACGCTGTTCAGCAATGAGCCAGTTGCTTGAAATTTCAGCCAGGTTAACTCTGAAAATCATATCCATAATGAAGCATGGCGTAGTGATTTGATAGCTTTGATAGATTTGATGATAATGAAATTGTAAAGTATACATGTTCTTGTAGAACCAATTGCGTTGTCTTGTGTGTAAGCTCCGTACATTTGTTACCCAAGTGGTATCGATGTAACAACGATTAATTGTTCAACTGACGTCTGTCCGTACATTTGTCCGTCCATCTGTCCGTCTGACTGGATCAACGTATTGTCCTCCTAGACCCTTGAAGCTACAAAACCTTTAAAATTTTTGCTACAGGCATTGTAAATTTCGGAATCATACCGATCGGATGACTACATCATATAGCCTCTTAAATCTCCATAACTTTGTTGTATTCTAATGAAATATGACGAAAGCCGGTAGTTTTGATATACATATATATCAATACTTCGTAAGATATATACTTATAGCTTCCAACTAATTTGGATTTCGAGCAATAACTTGGTTGTTTTTAAAGCGATTATCCTATAATTTGCTTTTTGTGAGTTTTAACATACTTTTTTTACATTTCTTTTATGTTTTTTCAGAATCGGTTTTCTATATTATATAGTTCCCATTGGAACGATCGGTCAAGATATTATTTTTTGATAAATAACTGGGCTCTTTTAAAAGCGATTCTTTCGAAATTTGGTACGTGTAATTTGGTATATACAGAAATGTGTCTATTAAGTTTCGACAGAATCATCCGACTATATGCTGTAGCTCCAGTAGGAACAATCGGACCGTTTTTTTCTTTTTGTTCAAAAGATTTTTTTTCGGAGACATGAATAGTTTTATTTTTCTTATGCTTCTAGTAATTTATATGTAATTGAAAAAGACAGATTGCAAAGGTATTTGAACTACGACGCAGCCGAAGTTAGCCCATCCTTCTAGTTTTATATTTTTTTGGAAAGATAGTTACTTTTTATCAAAGGATTTTTTATTTTAGTCATACTTTCTAAAATGTGTTGAATGAGTTCGAAAAGAATTTTCGTCGATTCCTGTTTAATTTTTTCCTACAAATTGAGATCTGGACTTTGTGAGGGCTTGTTTACATAACCATTTCTCGATAATTTTGAGGATATTGTTTTTGCCCTATCCTACTGAAATGTAGTCAGATTTATAAGCGCATGTCTCGAAAAAAATCTAAAATATGTATTTGGAACATTTTTTAGAAAATTGTATTTGAAAATTGTAAATGGCGCCGAGATTCCTGTAAAAAAAAATGAGCCCTCCGTTACGCTTTAAGGATTCCTTCACCTCGTAAATTTGTCTTGATACACCGGGCCATTTGAAACAATATTGTTTCCTTTCGTACTGATTCATCAGACCAAATTACACCTTCTTTAGTCATCTGTCATCCAGTTCCTATGAAATTTAGATAGTTTTTAGACATTTTGCAATTGATGAAGAATTTTTTTGTGCAGGATATCGTTTTGGACCTTCTGCACTTGATTCTTCATTTTTGAGATTTTAACAAATCCAGCTTCTAATTGTTTGAATTTATCTAAGCGAGAATAAGAATATTAATACTGTTTACTTATTGTTATTCTTGTATTTTGAAATTTGCTCATTGATCTTTATCAATCTTAATAAATCTGATTGTGATCAAAATGTCCAAGGGTGAGTATTATTTTAGTTTTCGATTTCTCTTTTTATACCATACCTTTGCAAAAAGGTATATTAATTTTTGTCAGAAGTTTGCAACTGATAGACTATCCGACTACATAAAGTATATATATTCTTGATCAGGACGATGAGCTGAGTTGATAAAGTCTGTCCGTCTGTCTGGATCAACGCAATCTCCTCCAAGACCCTTAAAGCTACAGAGCTGAAATTTTGCACCTAGGCTTCTTTTCGCTGCAGGCATTGTATATCTCGGAATCATCCCGATCGGATGACTATATCATATAGCTCCCATAGATCGATCGGTTGTGAATGAGCTTTAACCTCAATAACTTTGTTGTTTTCCAATGAAATATCATATTTCATATACTTCCTAACATATGCACCAAGTTTCATCAAAATCGGTTGACTATATTATATATGTTTGGATAAATGTGAAGTCCAGTTACCACTGGGATCTTATTTTCTTCGCGTTAAAGCTTTAAATAAAGATGATACCAATACCAATATTACAAATTACTATCAAATAGGTCCTAGTAGTTGAACGATTGAATGTTTAATGGATTTAGTAGAACTTATTGTTGAAGAACCATATTTTAATCAATTACGCACTCTAGAGCATCTTAGTTACAGCTTAGGGCTATACCAACGTGCTGGCTATGGGTGCAAACTCAAACCCTTCGAGGCCTATCTAAGCAGCACGTCCTTGTCTTTTTATATGAATTTGATAGGAGTAATTTTAGAAAACTGTCTGTATAGGTAGTGGGGAGAAGTACGCCTCCAATAAGGTTACCAACGCAAACTATTTCGAAAGCAGTTGCTTGAAGAAAAAGTTTAGTAAATCAACTAGAAAGTCGTCCAGGCTTTTTATCCGGACTATTGGAAGAAGTTCAAAGAAACATTTTCGATGAGCATTTCTTATTTGAACAAATTGGTGGCAGAATAAAAATTGATTTTATTGGACGTCTTGGTGAACCTTCAAACATTATGAATATTTCTGAATTCAAAAAGAACTTTCCTAATTACCCATGCAATCCAAAACAAAAAAAAATTAAAATTAAGGGTAAGTATGTAAAGTTACAATAAAAAAAAAAAAATAGCTCACTGTTATGTTTTAAAACCCTTGCATAGATATAATGGAATTGTAAAGTATACATGTTCTTGTAGAACCAATTGCGTTGTCTTGTGTCAGCTCCGTGCATTTGTTACACAAGTGGTATCGATGTAACCACGATTAACTGTTCAACTGACGTCTGTCCGTATATTTGTCCGTCCATCTGTCCGTCTGACTGGATCAACGTATTGTCCTCCTAGACCCTTGAAACTACAAAGCTTTAAAATTTTTGCAGCAGTCATTGTAAATTTCGGAATCATACCGATCGGATGACTACATCATATAGCCTCTTAAATCTCCATAACTTTGTTCTCTTCTAATGAAATATGACGAAAGACGGTATTTGTGATATAGGTATATACAGATCAATACTTCGTAAGATATATACTTATAGCTTCCAACTAATTTGGAGCAATAACTTGGCAATAACTTGGTTGTTTTTAAAGCGACTATCCTATAATTTGCTTTTTGTGAGTTTTAACAGACTTTTTTTACATTTCTGTTATGTTTTTTCATAATCGGTTTTCTATATTATATAGCACTCATAGGAATGATCGGTCAAGATATTATTTTTTGATTAATAATTGGGCTCTTTTAACAGCAATTCTTTCGAAACTTGGTACTTGTAATTTGGTATATACAGAAATGTGTCTATTAAGTTTCGACAGAATCATCCGACTATATGCTGTAGCTCCCGTAGGAACAATCGGACCGTTTATTTCTTTTTGTTCAAAAGATTTTTTTTCGGAGACATGAATAGTTTTATTTTTCTTATGCTTCTAGTAATTTATATGTAATTGAAAAAGACAGATTGCAAAGGTATTTGAACTACGACGCAGCCGAAGTTAGCCCATCCTTCTAGTTTTATATTTTTTGGAAAGATAGTTACTTTTTATCAAAGGATTTTTTATTTTAGTCATACTTTCTAAAATGTGTTGAATGAGTTCGAAAAGAATTTTCGTCGATTCCTGTTTAATTTTTTCCTACAAATTGAGATCTGGACTTTGTGAGGGCTTGTTTAGATAACCATTTCTCGACAATTTTGAGGATATTGTTTTTGCCCTATCCTACTAAAATGTAGTCAGATTTATAAGCGCATGTCTCGAAAAAAAATCTAAAATATGTATTTCCAAAATTTTTCATTATTATACCCTGTACCTATAGGGTAAAAGGGTATATTAAAGTCGCTAAATGTATGTAACAGGCAGAAGGAAGCATTATCAACCCCATAAAGTATATATATTCTTGATCACCATCAACAGCCGAGTCGATTGAGACATGTCCGTCTGTCCGTCCGTATGAACACGTGGATCTCAGAGACTACAAGAGCTAGAAGAACCAAATTGGTGTCAGCATTCGTGTAGTATCTACGCAGATCAAGTTTGTTTCAAATTTTTGCCACGCCCACTTCCGCCCCTACAATTTAGGACAAATTAATAACTAGTGTTATATTAAAGGTAGCATATTCTTATTTGGCACACCCAACACACAATAATATGGCCAAAAGGTATCAGGTGACCAAATTTCGTTAAAATCGGAAGTTAAATATCGGACAAGAAATATCGGAGATATATTTATGAACAGTCGGCAGGGACGACTTGCTTGCTTCATTTTTATTTTCTACTATTTTTAAATGGGGCCGAGATTGGACCCTGTAAACAAGAATGAGCCCTCCGTTACGCTTTAAGGATTCCTTCACCTCGTAAATTTGTCTTGATACACCGGGCCAATTGAAACAATATTGTTTCCTTTCGTACTGATTCATCAGACCAAATTACACCTTCATTAGTCGTCTGTCATCCAGTTCCTATGAATTTTAGATAGTTTTTAGACATTTTGCAATTGATGAAGAATTTTTTTGTGCAGGATATCGTTTTGGACCTTCTGCACTTGATTCTTCCTTTTTGGGATTTTAACAAATCCAGCTTCTAATTGTTTAAATTTATCTAAGCGAGAATAAGAATATTAATACTGTTTACTTATTGTTATTCTTGTATTTTGAAATTTGCTTATTGATCTTTATCAATCTTAATAAATCTGATTGTGATCAAAATGTCCAAGGGTGAGTATTATTTTAGTTTTCGATTTCTCTTTTTATACCATACCTTTGCAAAAATTTAAAAAAAAATTTTAGCTAGTTTTAAGAAATCCTTTACAATTTTTGTAAACAGTGCCAGTACATTTTATAACTGTCGATTGGATTCGATATTTTTCATCATAACGGACTATATTAAGACATTTTGCAATTGATGAAGAATTTTTTTGTGCAGGATATTGTTTTGGACCTTCTGCAATTGATTCTTCATTTTTGGGGTTTTAACAAATCCAACTTTTAAATGTTTGAATTTGTCTAAGCGACAATAGGAATACTGTTTACTTATTGTTATTCTTGTACTATGAAAAATTTGCTCATTGATCTTTATTAATCTATACTGTTGTAGATCAAGTTGTATTTAGTAATAAATCTGATTGTGATCAAAATGTCCAAGGGTGAGTATTATTTTAGTTTTCGATTTCTCTTTTTATACCATACCTTTGCAAAAAAGGTATATTAATTTTGGTCAGAAGCATGGACTATTTGACTACAAAGAATATATATTCTTGATCAGGACGATGAGCTGAGTTCATAAAGTCTGTCGGTCTGTCTGGATCAACGCAATATCCTTCGAGACCCTTTAAGCGAAAGAGCTTAAATTTTGCACCTAGGCTTATTTTCGCTGCAGGCATTGTATATCTCGGCATCATCCCGATCGGATGACTATATCATATAGCTCCCATAGGAACGATCGGTTGTGAATGAGCTTTAACCTCAATAACTTTGTTGTTTTCCAATGAAATATCATATTTTATATACTTCCTAACATATGCACCAAGTTTTATCAAAATCGGTTGGCTATATTGTACATGTCTGGATAAATGTTGTTTGTAGGGGGGCAGAGAAATCCTAATATGAAGAAAGCTTCCAGTATAAATAATTAAACCGTACGCGGAAACTTCGATTTAAACTCAGCACAATTTTATTAACCGATAGTAACAATGACAATGTGTATATGGTGGCCACTATATGTTGGCAATACAATAAGGTTTAAGTTGGAAAAATAGAATACGTGTCGAACTTGGGGGCGTGTGTACGGTTTTAAGATGAAAAGCGGACTAACTCAAGATGGAGTTCTCCATACCAAAACTCTATATCATCTTGAGTGTGACCGTCTGTGTCCGAATTCGCCGCCTTCGCTTCTCACCCGCTGGTCACCCTTTCTGGTGTGAACATACCGCCCCCCTTGCAACGGATTGCAATAGCCCGGCTGGACTGCTAAGGATGGGGTGCGGCAGCGTTCTAGGTGGCGCAGGAGCCGGAGAGGATCCATCCGAAGGCGGTGCTCTGGGCCGCGGGGAGTCCGCTATGGCCAGGAAAGCATCCTGGCTGGATGACCTCAGGATAGAGGTCAGCCCCGAGCACGATGGACACAGAGACCGGGCGGTGGAATGCCGGATCCGCTAGAGCTAGGTGGCAAAGTTCCTCTTCACCACGTCGGGTATCTCCCGGATGGGAGTGTGGATCCGGAGGTTGGTTTCCACCTTGAGGACGACCTTCTTTTGGAAGTTGGGATCCGTCCTGGACCGGATGGTCGCAAGGCAGGCCTCATCTTTGCCTACTCGATAGGTAACCAACCCCAAGGCGGACGCAAAGGAGCCATTGATGCGGCTTTGGGGGGAACATGCGTCAAGGAGCACGCGCGTCTCGGCCTCCTTCCGGGTGTCGCCTTGGTTTGCAGGAGAGCTGCCAGGGTGAGTTCTCCTGGTTGAGCGCCGTCGGACTTCCTCTTGCGGGGTGCAGATGGGTTCCGCTTACGAGGCGGAGAACGTGGGGGCTCTAGCTTGGGGCCGAGAGCGTCGTCGACGGGATGACTCTCTTTCGTGGAGCAGGGTGTGATGCGCCTCACCACAACGCCGCCATCCTCCAGCGGCCCGACAGGCCTCGTTGGAGTGCTCATGGGCTAAGCAATTGGGGCAATATTTATTGACCAGGACTGCCCTCAACCGTTTCTCCCCGCGGAGGTCCAGAAATCGTTTGCAGCGACGGAGCGAATGAACCCCTCGACAAACGCGACACCGATACGAGTCGACACCGCGCACTGTGCGGAGCTACACTTGGCTGGATGTTGGAGCCATGATTCTGTAGGAAAAGAGTGAACAAAGGTAGGATTAGAAAAAAATAACCGTGGAGGGCGGTGACATAGGACAACCGACGGAGACGTAGACGGAACATTGGACGCAAGGAGGAGCTGAAGGGGTCACTGCGCGGAGGGAGTGATACAAGACTCGTTGGAAAGCCTTTTTATCGAACCCCGCGACGTTCGCACATCCTCGTGCACGATCACGAGGTCACCAATCTGGAGATTTCGTTCCTGCAACTTCCGAATCTCCTTCGGATACTCGATACTTCAAACGTTGCCAGCGATTGACCAAGGACATGGGTTCTTCTGTGACCTCTGGCTTGGCGATGGCCAATAGCGGCCCTCCCAGCAGGAAATGCCCAGGACTCAAAGCTAGGAGATCGGCCGGGTCCTCGCTCATGGGAGAGATAGGTCGTGAATTCAGACACGCCTCTATTCGACACAGCAGGGTCGAAAGCTCCTCAAATGTGTATCGCACATTGGCGGTGGACTTGTATAACAGCGCCTTAAAATTTTTCTCCTGCCTCCCAAAGACCACCCATGTGGGGGCGCTGGGCGGAATGAAATGCCAGGCTAGGATTTGCTGCCCAAAGGAGTTAGTAATGCACTGCTTCGTCGCATCCAGAAAGCTCTTCTCTAAAGTTTTGGATGCTCCAACAAACGTTTTTCCATTGTCGGAGTAAATGCGCTGTGGACACTGCCTGCGTGCCACAAAACGCGAGAAGGCCGCCAGGAATTTCTCGGTCGTGAGATCGGAAGTTGCTTCGAGGTGGATTGCCTTTGTACTGAAGCTGAACAGTGCCACCAGCAGGACATCCCAATTGTCAGTGCTGACGCCTGAGCGCGTGAGCGTCGTCAACCACCCTTGGATGGTAGTTTGCAGCTTCTTTAAGGCCCCACAAGTCTCATGGACAACCGTAGGGAGGTTGAAGAGTATCTGATTGGCCACGAGCTGCCTTTTGTTTTCAAAACGGGCCTGCAAGTTTTCCCAAGCCCTCTCATTAGTGAGGGGTGAGCTCGACACGATCGCCTTTGCCTCGCCGCGCGTTATTGAAACGAGATTGTACAGTTTTTCCACTGGCGCCAATCTTGGGTTGTTTATGTACATGGCCGTAAAGAGATCACGGAACGTGGGCCACTGATTGTAATCTCCCGTGAACACGTCAACCTCACAAGGAGGCAGGCGGTAGCCTGGCTGTGAGTGGTGTTCGCGAGAGACCTGGAGGTTTTGGGGCACGGAAGTTGCTTCAGACGATTGAACTTGTTCAATAACGTTCTCCCAAACAAAAATTGTGCCGGGGGCGTAAGGCGATGATAGTGTGGTAGCGGAACTGGATTGCCTACGTTTTACCGTATCTGTGACGCGCGGTACTTTTACTTTGGCCGGCGGTGTGGATGGCGATACGGAACGGCGAGGAAATGCGAGATGATCAGATTTGTTCCTGCTTTTAGCAGAGCAATGGGCATGATCGAAATGGAAGGAAATCGTGTGGTCAAGGAATCTGACCCGAGTGGACTGTATGGGGCGGATTGGATGCCGTCAAGATATATCAAAAACGGATAAAATCAATAAATAAATAAATAAGAATGTTTTATTAAATTAAATTGGTTGTGTGATATATCCGAATTGGAAGGAAAAATAATGAGAATTAATGGATAATTAATTGGACTTGGGAGGAACTTTTGTTAGTCGTGACTAATTATTTGGAGCGTTTTTCTGATCTTTAAGCAATATTTTGTCACAGCTTGGTTTTTATTTGTAAATTTTATTTTGCTGTCGACCAATAAATATTGGTAAGAACTGGTCAGAACCGAATGCCTGTGCTTAAAATTTCGTGGAATTTTTTGATAATTATAAAAAACCAGAATTGCAGCTCAGGACGGAAATTGGAACTGGTTCCGGAACGGATAAACGCTTTTCCTTTTTTTCCCAATAATTTTGTCACGCACACACAAATGCCGAAACTACTCGATCGGCCCTCGGATTTATTTTAAAATTTTCGAAATTGTAAACTTTTCTTGAATGCGAAAAAATATATTTCTTTTTTATTTAAATATTTTTTTTGAAATGTGGAAATACTTATTTTTGATTACCTAATTTTTTTTTGGAACGTGGAAAAAAATATTTTATTTTAATTAATTAAATTTTATTATATTTATTTTTTTTATTAATTTCTCCCTTTTATTTTATTAATTCTCATTAAAAATTCACCCTTCTTTGTACAAATAAATGCTTTGCTCTGTACAAATAAATGTTGGCCAGTGCCGGTACATATATGTCGGATTAGTAATAGCCGGAATAATATTACTTCCTAGGTTAACTTTATTCACGTTGCCGTCGTCGCGTTTCTTGTCACTTTCCATTCTTATTATGTGTCGCGTGCCGAGTTCTGATTTTAATTGATTAATCCCTTTTTCTTCCTGCCATTTTATACCTTTTCCACGGCCACACCGAACCACACACGCGACAAATTTGTTGCAAATAAGCCCACCAACGCTGTGCTCTGGGTGTCAAGTCTTGTTTATTTCTTGATGCCTTCAAGGAGTTAGAGTCGGTAAACACAGTAAAGTTCCTGCCCAACAGATAATGTCGAAAATGTTTAATGGAGTTTACAACAGCTAAAGTTTCCAACTCATACGAGTGGTATCTTGACTCTGCAGGGGAAGTCGTTTTGCTATAGTACTCTATTACATGGGGTTTGTTATTAATTTTGTGTAAAATAGAATTGCACCGTAGCCATTACAACTCGCATCTGAATGCAACTCAATTGGATGATTTGGGTCAAAAATTATAAGGACTGGTTTATCGATAAGGATAGAAATAACTTTTTTCGAATCTGCTCGTGCTCTGTCTTCCAAATAAATTTACTTTTGTCCGAAGTTAAGAAATATAATGGTTTCATCAACTGTGAAAATCCCTCAATAAATTGTCAAAAATATGATGCTAAGCCAATAAATTCCCTAAGTGATGCGACAAACTGTGGAGGCGGAAGAGCAGTCAATGCCACGATTTTCTGAGGATTTGGACGAATTTCACCAGCACTAATACTGTAACCCAAATATTGTACCGATGTTTTCAAAAAGGAACACTTTGTAATGTTGAATGAAAACCTAGCCTCTGTTAAAATGTTTAGAACAATCTCCAATCTTTCTAATGCTTGACACTTTTTTGAGGCAATGATCATTATGTCGTCCATATAGACGATAACATAAGAGCTTGCATGACTAAATGTTGAAAAACAGAAGGTGCGTTTTTTAAGCCCGAACGGCATAGATAGAAATTCATATTGACCATCCGGGGTCAAAAATGCTGTATATTCAATAGAATCGCAGTGTAAGGGAATTTGGTAATACCCGCTGGCCATATCTAGACACGTAAAATAATTAACTCCCTGTAGTCTATCTATTTGATCCTGTATAAGTATTTATCGGCAACCGTATTTGAATTTAGTTCTCTATAGTCAACACAAAGTCTATCTGAACCATTTTTCTTCTTGACTAACAACATGGGGCTTGCAAAAGGTGAACAGCTTGGTCTAATGATTTTGCATTTTAACAGTTCGATAATTTTTTCCCTTACTAAATCCCGCTCGCATGGACTTAATCGATATGGCCTTCTTTGAACAGTTTTACTTGGATCACTTAACCTAATTTTCATTTCGCCAACTTTGACTTTAGTACTTGGAATACCTTTTATAAAGGAATTTGAATACTTTGCCAACAATGAATTTAGTTTTATTTTATCTTGGCCATCAAGTTCAGTATCAATATCAGTAGGCTCACTGCCGTTACAAACATTAATTATTTTGGTTCTTGAGATTTTAAATTGGTTTGATGAAATAACAATATCAAAACCCTGATTTAGTATTTCCCGGCCAATGGCAATATTGTTTTCCATGTGATCATTGCTTATTATATAAAACAAAATTTCTATGCAATTGTCGTCAATTCTTACGCTACTTAATATTTGTACAGTACTGCATATTCCACTGAGAAAATTTCGAACTTAGCTTTTCTTTCATCAACGAACATTCGGCTCCCGAATCAAAGGTGACCTCAAAAATTTGGCCTCTATGGTTCATGTATCCCTTTGGTACTGCAACACTGCACTGTTCCACTCGCTTTTCTTGTTTGAAAGTCTTGCTTATATTAGCTTCCTTCTTAGGGCACTGAGTAGATATGTGACCCATTTCTCCGCACTTATAGCATGTTCCGCTTGGTTTTTCACGGTGATACCCTTCTTGTCTGCCACGTCGTTCATTGCCACTCGCACGAAGATTTTGTTGCTTCCAGAGTCTGCATTCAATCATTTTATGGCCCAATTTGCCGCAAAAGTGACACTCTATCGATGACTGCTTTTGCCTTTTAGGAAAAGTTTCAGGTTGCTGCTCCATAAAGCCACTTTTCCTTTTATTAAAAGTAAATGCTTTTAATTCGGATTGCAACTCGCCTCTTGTTTTAACATTTGACGTGAAAGTTAGACGCTGTAATCGGTTATCGAAACTTGTTAGCAACGCAAGAGTGACAGACACAGCAATCTCTTCAACTTCCTTTTGACGCCATTTTGTCGTCAATTCGGTCACCATGCGGCTTGCATGGACTGCAAGGCACTCACCATCAGTCAGTCGTTTTGACAACATGTTGAGAAACATCGCGGCTGGTGTTTCCACAGTGTCAAAGCGCTGTATGAAAAGTTCTTTAAACTCTGGCCAAGTAATTTCAGCGTAGCACACTTGCGAAAGCCATTGAGAAGCACTTCCCTCTAATGCTGAGCTTAAAACTACGACCAGCGCACTGCCCCTTTAATGCATTTTCCCGTAGAATAATTTCAACGGTAGTACACCACGATGAAGCATTTGCGCCGGACTTGTCTGGGTTGAATTTGGGAAGTTGGACCGATTTACTCCGCACTGTGTTTGGTGCCGTGTTTTGTAGGGCCCGAACCAGTTCAAGTAAATTTTTATTTTGTAACTCCATTATGGTCTTCCAGGAGGCATCTACTGTTGAAGGTAGAGGGCTAGATCCCACTTCTGATGTCGGATTAGTAATAGCCGGTATAATATTACTTGCTAGGTTAACTTTATTCACGTTGCCGTCGTCGCGTTTCTTGTCACTTTCTATTCTTATTAATTTGTGGAGCAAGTGTGTTTCGATGTGTCGCGTGCCGAGTTCTGATTTTAATTGATTAATCCCTTTTTCTTCCTGCCATTTTATATCTTTTCCACGACCACACCGAACCACACACGGCGACAAATTTGTCTTGTAAAAATCCATTTACTTGTACAATTCATTACAACGACTTACAACTAAGCATGCGCAGCAACACACACACACTCACACTCACTTGTCAGTAATACATACTCCGACATATACATATGTATGTATATATGTAAAAGCTTTCAAGCGGAGCTTTCATGCGGTTCTTTTTGGTGTTATTTAATTATGATAGGTAAGTTTGATTCGATTTTATTGATACACAGAAATTAATTGCACTTTTATTTTTAGCTTGCACTTAGACTTGTACTTGCACATGCACTTGCACTTGAACTCACGATTGCCGGTATATGTATATATGTAATATAGATGTATGTATGTGTATGTAGATGTAGATATGTGATGTGATATAGATGTATGTATGTGGAAATATATGTAAATTGTATGTGCATATGTGTGTGAATATATGTGGTATATATAGTGACGTTATGGAATTAACTTCAAACGCCAAACCTATCTACAACTTGTATCCCAGACCCACGAATTGCTGATCAAGCATTTTTAAGAACCATGCTCAGATCATATTGCAATTATATACCATAAACAAAATGCTCAGATCATATTGCACTTATATACTAACACTCTTATATACTTTAATATTTAGAGTCTCAAAATGCGAGACCAAACTCTGTACTTTTACGGTCATCAATAAAATTCAATTTACTTAAAACTCGGTTTACTTTATTTTGATGAACGTACATCAATAAGTAAACGTTATTGGCGCAGTCGGTAGGATAATTAATAAGTAACTGTGTAAAAGTTACCTCTGATAATTATCCGCGAAAACAAACCCATCGCTCTTAAGGGTTTAATCTAGTATTTCGATTAAATATTGATCCTTTGGACAATAGAAATACTAGGTAGTAAATTAAAATCACTACGAACAGTGTATATGTCCGGGCATTGCAAATCTTTTGATCCCTGCAATCCTTATACATTGGAAAATATAAATTGTGTGTGCAAATGCGAAGTCACAATTTTTTTTTTTTTTTTTTAAATATATAACAATACAAAACAAATATAAATAAATATATGCACAGTGACTTATAACATATTTCGTGCGGAACAATATAAGAACATATAAAAATCAACAAGAAACAAAAAAAAAAAAAAAAATTCTTCATCATGCCGAACGAACAGGAAGGCGTTGTATCCCTATCACCTGATGCCTTACGGGATTTGTTATATTCCCTAAATTCCATCGAGCGATTTAACGGCGAAGGAAAGCTGGCCCAATTTTTAAATTAAATTGAACATCTTTTATCGGCGTACCCAACGATGAACTCGGAGCAGCAGACCAGAATTTTTCAAAATATTAAGCAGCTAACTTCGGGAAATGCCCACCTCCTAGTTATGAGGTTTCAACCTTTAACCTGGGTGGAACTAAAAACACTACTCATCAACAATTTCAAAAATTGGACTCCATTACCGGTTCTGGTGAACCGCATCTCAAAGGCCGAATACAGAGGATCAATTCGTAAGCTAGTGGATTATTTAACTTTATTATTATATGATATTATTGATAAATTAACTCTTGAGAATGACGAATCTAATACATCAATGTACACTCAGCTAATGGATAGAGCCATTCAGCAAGTTATTTCGGAATAAGTTCCATTTGAATTACAATTAAGAATGACACCAGCACAATATCAGGTCTGCGACAAGCAGCCATAGAAAAAGAAATTTATGATTTTGAATGCAGATTAAAGCCTCAAAATAACTCAAAAAGTTTCAGAAATCAAGTTTCAAATGCAGTTTATTTACCCATTAACACTAATTACCAACGTAATTACAATACTAACCGAAACGTCTCCAATAAGAATTTTAATCAAAATTATTCTAACAATAATACATACCATGAAAAACCACATTCTTCACAAATATACCAAAATCAGAATAGTTATAACAATAATACACATTATGAAAAACCACATTCTTCACAAACCAAACAGAATCAGGGTAGTTATAATAATAACAGACAATATCAACAACCCTATAAGCGTACTCAAAACTCGCGACAAAACCAATTTGATTCAAACAGACAGATAGAAAATGTTAGCGGTCAATCAAAACAATCCAACGTACCGATGGACATCACTGAAAATTTATCAAATGAAGATTCGGATTTTCATCAAGTAGCCTCGGACGACAAACCCAAACAGTAGTCATTAAAATCAAAATTGAGGGAAAAATTTACAACTGTCTCATTGACTCAGGCAGTAGTGTAAATTTAATAAAGACCAATTTAGGTCATAAAATTTTCACAGACAAGACAATTCAAAAGGCCGTAAAACCCTAAATGAATATATTCTGTGGAAGGTGATCGAACTTTTTTGATTTTCATCCCTTTCACATTGACAATTTTTCCGAACGGTATGATCTATTAATAGGTGGTCCCGTACTTAAGGCGTGTCGAGCGAAAATTGATTACGAGTCTGAGACGGTGACTTTACGTTTAAAATGATACATATTGTACTGAACACTTACGATGAAATTTTAATGTTAGCAAAAGCCGATGAGATTAGCGATTTTGAAGAACTTATTACTTGTAATGATATTCGAGATTCTCACCTTAATTTAGAGGAAAAAAAAGCTTACATGCAATAATAAAAGAATTTGAATCGCTCAAATTTAAGGAGACCAAAATTCTTAAAAGTACACATAAAATATATCACACCATAAAAACAACAGAAGAGCCCGTTTATAAAAAACCATACCCTTACCCTCTAATTCATGAGGAAGAAGTAAATAAACAAATTGAAGAAATGCTTAATCAAGGCATAATTCGAAAATCCAATTCTTTATATTGCAGCCCGATATACCAAAAAAGGAGGATGAGACAGGAATAAAAAAAAAATTTCGTGTAGTCATTGACTATCGGAATCTGAATGAGGTAACCATATCAGGTAGGTTTCCCATGCCAAATATTGATGAATTGCTAGACAAACTAGGTAGATGTCAGTACTTTACAACCTTAGACCTAGCAAAAGGTTTTCATCAAATTCCGATGGAAGAAAACTCCATCAAGAAAACAGCGTTCAGAACCAAAACATGTCTCTATGAATTTACAAGAATGCCATTTGGTCTAAAAAATGCACCTGCAACTTTTCAAAGACTTATGAATGAAGTGTTGAAAGACATCTTGGGTGAACATTGTCTTGTCTACCTCGATGATATAATTATATTTTCAACCTCTCTTCAAGAACATATCGTAAGCCTCCGAAACGTTTTCGAAAAATTAAAAGAAGCTAACCTGACGATTCGCCTCAGTAAATGCGAATTCCTAAAAAAAGAAACTAAATTTTTAGGTCATGTAATTAATGATCAGGGTATCCAAGCAAGCCCGGAAAAAATCATAGTCGTAGAGCAGTATCCTATTCCCAAAACTCAAAAAGAGATAAAAGCATTTCTTGGACTGTGAGGATTCTATCGCAAGTTCATTAAAGACTTTGCCAAAATAACAAAACCTATGACAATATTCTTAAAGAAGGGAAGGCATGCATTAACAAACTGAAAGCACTAGTTGTATCAGACCCAATATTAGCCAGACCAGACTTTAATAAAGAATTTGTGTTAACAACAGATGCCAGTGACTTAGCGATAGGTGCCGTGCTTTCGCAGATCGGTAAACCAATATGCTTCGCAAGTCGTACTTTGAATGATCACGAAGTCAACTATTCGACCATTGAAAAAGAATTATTAGCTATCGTATGGGCTACTAAATGCTTACTAAATCTCTACGGTAAACATTTTAAAATAAATAGTGACCACAAACCATTGCAGTGGCTTCATAACTTAAAGGAACCAAATATGAAGTTACAGCGATATAAAATAAAATTAAACGAATATGATTTCGATATAAAACATATATCGGGCAAAGAAAACAATGTGGCAGATGCACTGTCTCGCATTAAAATTAAAGAAGTAAACGTCTTAGACACAGTCACCATGGCCACTTGCCACAGTGCAAAAGAAAATGAAAATCATGGAATCTTAATTTCAGAGAAACCAATCAATAATTTTAAAAACAAAAATATTTTTATTAAAGCAAACAAAGATCTTAAAATAATTTATAGTGTTATGACAACAGAGCTTGCCACTGACATTACTAAAAAATATTTCTGTGGAAAGACTACAGCAATTTTAATAGAAAGCGAAACTGACTTTGCTCTCTTACAGAGAGTTTACGTTTCACTTATTGCCCCCAAAACAGGCACTACAGTACTTAAATGTGCAAAAAATTTAATAAACATCAATAACTTTGCCGATTTTAGCAGCATTGTGAGTGATATCCACCAAGACCAGATTCATAATGGAATCAACAAAACAATTTTAACATTTAAAAAAAAATATTTTTACCCTAAATTTGCATCAGAAATTCGAAATATTATAAATCAGTGCCCCATTTGTAACACAGCCAAACACGAACATCAACGAACAGACAGACCATTTGAGGTAACACCCGAGTGCAAAAAAATCAGAGATAAATATGTCATAGACTATTGGGAATATTCAGGAGATTGGTATCTAACATGCATAGACCTACACTCAAAACTTGTTAAAGTAATTAAAACCCGCGATAGAACATGGATAGAATCGAAACGTGCCCTGTTACAAATTTTTGACTCAATAGGACCTCCAAAAATTGTCAAACTTGATCAAGACCCGTGGCTTGTCAACAAAAATCTTCAGGATTGGTTGAAGACATTTGATATACAAATACAAATAACAACCAGTAAAACAGGAGTAGCAGATATCGAAAGAATACATAAAACATTAAATGAGAAAATGAGGATTTTACAAGCATCTAACAGAACTTTAGATGCGAATAACTACATTGAGTTGGCAGTATATAATTACAACCATAAGACGACCCATGATACCACAGGTAAAACACCTGCAGAAGTTTTTCTATATAATAGGTAAATAGAAATAAACACTCAAAAAATAAAAGAGGATAGAATTAATAAACTTAACAAGAAAAGATTACCAGCTTTAGAGGTAAACCCAAATTTCCACAAAAAAAAGATGAATAAAAAAACAAATTTGCCATACGAAGAACTTGCAGTTACTAAGAAACTTGATAATAAGCACTATCAGAATAAGAAAAGAGGCAGAATCTTCCAAAGACACTATAGTAATTATAAAAAATTAAAATATACTAAATCTCACACCTTACAGGACTCTTCGGAATCTTCATTGGACTAATTGCTTTGACCGCCATACAAGCAAAGAAAATTGAAATCGCACCAATTAATACAAATCAGGGATACATTCTATTTAAAACAGGAGAAGTCGAAGAATATGCCGAATTTGACATACACTCATTTGCTATAAATTGTACAGAAATTAAAACAACTTTTGATAAATTAAAAGCGCAATACTTTAAACTGAATGATTATAAGACACCGTATTTAATGAAAAATTTAGAAAATCAGATGAAAGGATTGTATTTTGCATGAAGATCTAAGCGTGGCCTTTTTAACATAGTAGGCAATGCTTATAAATTTTTATTTGGAACATTAGATGAAAATGACAAGGTAGAATTAGAATCAAAACTTAACACATTGAGTACCGAAATAATAAAAACAAAAGAATTAAATCACGTAATTGGAAAACTGAATGAAATCATAAACCGAACTTATTTTAACGCGGAAGTTTCAGAATTCAATAATAATATTGAATACCTCACCACATACGTCGAAAACATTGAACTTGCATTGCAATTAACCCGACTAGGTATATTTAACCCGAAACTTTTGAGTTATGATGAGCTAAAAAATATTGACGCTAGAATATTACTAAATATAAAAACATCAGCCTGGTTAAATAAAAATACAAAAGAATTTTACATATTATCCCACATTCCAAGGGAAATTAATTCATACCCAAAATTTAAAATCATTAGGTACCCCGACCAAAATAAAAATTGGCTTAAATATGATTTAGAAGATGAATTCTATCAAGTTCGGGATACTATTTTTAACACCGCACTATGGGCGATTAGTTGATTTTGGCGGCATAAAGTCCTCACATAGAGCTAGGAGCTTAATTTTTTTTTTAAATGTTACTATTATTTTAGTTTGATTTCGGATTTTTTTTTTTAGTGAATTTGACCACGCCTTTATTTTCCGCCCCTTTATAACTCCGGCACTTGTACAAAATTTCAATTTTTATTATAAAGCAAAGCATAAAAATAGAAAAATAATATTTTACCATGTTTTAACAATATTCCAAACTTCAAAAAACAAAAAGTTAGTTAATAATCTTCTTCATCCAAAACAAAAGAATTCTCATGTTTGTCATCGCTTTCGTTGTTTGATTCGGTGTCATCATCATTTAAAAAATTGTATGAACTCAGCTCTGATGTTGGATTCTCTAAAAGGTTTATAACTTCTATTGGAAGCGGTTTCTTTTTCAAATTTTGCAGCCTCTTGTTTATATAGAAGCTTGATATTAATGGATCAGATGAGTCCATGGCTCTATTAAAAACGTCAGCCATATTACTTAATCTAGAATTTTTTCTGGCATGAGAACGTCGGTCTATTTTATAATGTTTGTTACGAGCTTCTGATGCATTTTCACCCAAACATCCAACTGGAACTATACACAAATTTATAATGTCTGATCCGTGAACTAATATTTTATGTACAGTTGGAGACATTGGGTACCACGGATATCTTTTCATATATATATTAAAAATGTCTTTACAAAATTGTCGGTACTTTTTTGGGCTGATTAAGAATTCACACGATATTGGTATTAATATATAGTCAAAATTATTCAAAATGACTTCATCAAACAATGTTATGGACGCAAACAGTTTTGTCTTTGCAAAGATTCGTCTCGCCGTGTTACCATCATTGCTGTTACCACTTCCGTTCTGTTTCGGTATGGTAATATGCAAACCCATTACCTTCCGTACTGTTTGCTGAATTTCCTTCTTTCTTATCATCATTTTATTTTTATCATCGCCTTTGATGTGCCAGGTCTTTATATCCATACGGTACGATATATTCAAGATGAATTCCATAAATCGAATCCATGCATGTAATGGACTTACGCCGTATTTTGAAGAGCCAGGCTGAGGTCGAATAAGTCTTTTGGGAATTACGGCACAGATTGGGCAACATTGATTGGATTTTGTACCAGTTATGACGTTTAATACCTTTCCATCAATTAATGACATATATGATTTAAAATCCACAGAAATATTGTTAGGTTGCCATTTGAACTTTTCCAATTTCGCTACTTGCATATCTAAATTTTCTTTTTCGCATAAGATTTTTGCGGAGCTCTCTTTCGCGTATTCAATTTTTAAAGGTCTGCAAAACCTTACTGACTGTGGGCTTCTATTTAACCTTATTACGCGATTTAAAGAATCAGTTAGACTTATTGGTATAACAGTGGATACGAACAGCGATTGATCTAAGAAATCAGGTTCATTTGAATCAAATTTTTGTTTATATGAACTTTGACCCGTCGATCCATCAAACCCATAGCTAATAATAAGGCTGCAGTCCGTTACATTTTCTCTAAAACATCATTTTGTAAGGTCAATATTGGTTCAGCTGTGTGGTTTAGCAAATCCTGCAGAGAAACCTTTGCCACAGTTTCGGAAATACTAATTTCTGACGGTCTGCATTGCAATTTTGTAGATCTTATTAAGTCGTACCCGGGACATATGTTGCAGCCGTGCGCCTTGTTGAGTTATGTAAAACTGATATATTGCTGCTTTGTGAAATTATTCTCCAATAAAAAAGCTAATGCTTTAATATTAGAAATGCGATCTGGTCCCGCTTGAATTGTTATTTCGGGATTTACAACATTTTCCTCAGTCATTACATTTCGCAATACGCCAACGAATTTATTTTCGTTACTTATACGGGAAGAAGTAAGGCCGTAGAGCAATCATTTTGAACGGCAACTTCTGATGCCATTTGCCTTCGTAGTCTAGGCCCGGCCTCGTCATATCCTACTTTTCGACGACCCATCTTCGATGGTGATGGCTTAGCAGTATCCTCCACATCAATTTTTATTTCCATACATTTTGCAACCCATTCTGTGTGAATTGACTTGAATCGCTCAAGATTTCGATTGTATTTGCGCAAGTATCGTTTTATACAGCATCAGCATTGCGATTGTTGTTGTTCCAAATATCAACTAGCGTGTTGTTGTTGAACGTAAAGGAAACTTCGAGTGCAATTTTTTTTAAAAGGAACAAAAAGGAGCAAAAAAAATGATTACTACAATAAACTAGACACATTCGTTAGTAACTTTTGATATGCCCTTTTCAGGAAATACTCCACGGAACACAATTAAAATTGTTAGATTTTTGCTAAAAATACAATCAACAATAACACTGGACATTAAAAACACCACGAACATTTATACACATTTATCGTAAATAAAAGTTCTAAATACCTTGAGCTTTGCTATCCATATATTTTTACTTATTGATTTAAACGAAACCAATAATAATTTAAGCACTTTCAACAGCATGAAATTTTTCGCGCCAATTTATATAATTGCGAGCTTCAACAGATCAGCTGGTTTTGAAGGGCTGCCAGAAAAAGAAAGTTGCTACCCGATAAAAAAAAAATTGTTTTTCAGCTAACTGAAGTGTTTACTATTAATAAAAAATAACATTTTCTTAATATTTCACCATAAATTTTATGACTTTATGCCGCCCGTTATGAAAAATCGCCCACATTGCAGTGGAAAAAAATTCAAAGAAAATAATTAAGGTACCGGTTAACCTCAAAGAAGGCATATTTTGATACGACCCTACAACCCTAACAAAGGACCTATTTATTTCGGGAGGCCTTTACATTATTGAAGGTCATTTCAGTTATTTAGAAGTAAACAACTTCTCCAATAAAAAACAAAATTTTTGCATAGATACACCTTTGAAAGTAGAAGAATGCCACAAGAGAAACTAACGAAGAAAGTAGAGCAAACAACCAGACACAGACAATCCCAATAGATACCGACCATATGAATGAAGAAAAACAGAAAGAATTCATAGATTTGTGTCATAGATTTCCCAACCTTTTCTATAAAGAAGGTACTTCCCTCACCTTCACAAATTTAATTAAACACAGAATAAAAACAACAGATGAAATACCAATCTATACCAAACCCTTCAGGAATAGCATCGAAGAGAGAGAGGAAATTCAAAGACACATTTCAAAATTACTAGATCAAGACATCATTAGACACAGCTACTCCCCATGGAACTCACCAACATTTCTTGTTTCAAAAAAATTGGATAAGTCCAACGTCAAGAAATGGAGGCTGGTCATTGATTATAGAAAATTAAATGGAAAAACTGTCAAGAATAAATATCACATGCCAAACATAAACGACATATTGGACAAAATAGGCAGAGCAAATATTTTACTGCGTTAAACTTACCCAGCGGTTACCATCAGATCGAAATAAAGCCTAAACATATTAATAAGACCTCTTTTTCCACAACGGAAGGTCACTTTGAATTTGTCAGAATGCCATTTGGGCTAACTAATGCCACAGCAACTTTCCAAAGAATAATTGGCAATGTTCTGGCCGAATTAAACGGTACATGTTGTCTCATTTATTTAGACAACATTATTGTGTTCTCCTCTTTACTACAAGAACACATTAGGGACCTTGAGGCAGTATTCTCAAAAATTGACAAGGCAAATCTTATATTACAATCAAATAAATCAGATTTCCGTAGAAAAGATATAGAATACCTAGGCCATGTGGTGACAGAAAATGGACTTAAACCAAACCCCAATAAGATCAACTCCATTAAACAATTTCCTTTACCTAGAACTAGGAAGCAAATAAAATCTTTTCTTGGTCTTTTGAGCTATTATCGAAAATTTATTAGAGATTTTGCTACCATTACCAAACCACCTACTCAACAGCTGAAACGGCACAAAGACCCTTAAAATCAGCACAGAATTCCTTTCTGCATTTGAAACATGCAAAACTCTCCTTTGTAATGACCCAATTTTACAATATCATATATATTTCGATAAAGAGGAAACTACACGACTATTACAGAAATTTTTGAAACCAGGAAGAACGTACGCAATTTATACTAATAACGATATTTTCGACATAATAAATCAAAGCCTCACAGAATACTTTCTTCCCACAAAACTCTATAAAATCATCCGATGTACAAGTATGTTGGATGATATTACAGATGCAAACCATGTTGAGCAAAAAATTAAGAAATATCACATAAATAGTAACCATAGAGGGATAGACGAGGCAGTAGCGCATCTAAAAAGAATGTTTTACACACCTCATTTAAAATCCAAAGTGTCTTCAATAATTAACGAATGCGATGTCTGTCAAACCTTGAAATATGATAGACACTCACAAAAGTTATTTTTTCAAGAAACAGAAACTCCCACAGTACCGATGCAAATTCTGCATATTGATCTTTATTCAATAAATAACAACACAATCCTGAAAATTATAGACAAATTCAGTAAATTCGCAATGGGATATACAATATCTTCTAGAGACACATTAAGCATTGTTAAAGCTATGAGAAATTTTCTATGCTCCTTTGGTGTTCCGCAAAAAATTGTTTGCGATCAACGGGCAGAATTTCAAGGTAAACTTTTTAAAGATTTTTGTGAACAGTGTAAGGAAGTTTTCCAGCCTGGGTACACATCTCAGTCTATCCAGGGCTTTTTAATTACAGAAAAATTTGTAAGAAAAACTCGAGACCTCTGGATTTTAAACTAATATAGGCAAATGTGGGGAATAATTATTTATTTGACATAACAAAGAGACACAAAATTAAACAATTAATGTTAAAGACGCTCATTTGGGGTGAACACTGTACAAAGGGGAAGATACACACATACTATGGCAAGTACATTTAATATTATTTCGGTTATGGTATTACCCGGACACCGAAATAAATATTAAATGACACTAAGTAGTCAGATGCACAGTTGTTAACATTTCAGTTAGGGTATTACCCGGACACTGAAATTCTAAGCAAATGGCATCATGACCACTGTGCTACATAAAAACTACATTACAGTGGTTCCATGTTCATGCGCATTTAATATTGCTTGGACTAGTGTATTACCCGGACGTCGAATAATATTAAATGGCACTAAGTCGGCACATGTACATCCAACACCATTTCAGTTAGGGTATTACCCGGACACTGAAATGGTTGCTGGTAGACATGCTGCCAACTGTACCATGGAAAACACTTTGACAATGCAACATACATTCAACGGCATGTACATTTAATATAATTTCGGTTAGGGTATTACCCGGACACCGAAATCAATATTAAATGACACTAAGTGGTCGGATGTACATTTGGTAATATTTCAGTTAGGGTATTACCCGGACACTGAAATACTAGCCAAATGACATCACAACCACTGTACTAGCTACACACTGAACTACACTACAGTGGTTCCATGTTCATGCGCATTTAATATTGCTTCGACTAGGGTATTACCCGGATGTCGATTAATATTTAATGGCACTAAGTCGGCGCATGTACGACCAACAACATTTCAGTTAGGGTATTACCCGGACACTGAAATGGTTGCTGGTCGACATACTGCCAACTGTACCATGGAACACACTTTGACAATGCAACATACATTCAACAGCATGTACATCTAATACGATTTCGGTTAGGGTATTACCCGGACACCGAAATCAATATTAAATGACACTAAGTGATCGGATGTACATTTGGTAATATTTCAGTTAGGGTATTACCCGGACACTGAAATACTAGCCAAATGACATCACGACCACTGTACTAGCTCCACACTAAACTACACTACAGTGGTTCCATGTTCATGCGCATTTAATATTGCTTCGACTAGGGTATTACCCGGATGTCGAATAATATTAAATGGCACTAAGTCGGCGTATGTACGACCAACACCATTTCAGTTAGGGTATTACCCGGACACTGAAATGCCGACTTATCCGTTTTGGGACATATTAGGGACTTTGTAAATATAATTTCCTTCTATTGGTATTTAATCTGGTGTGGTCTATGTTTATCCTCTGTATGTTGTTTTTTTTTTTTCTTTTATTCCTTGCTAGATTTTTTTGGTTTTTGTATTCACTTGATTTCACTTTTATTTCGCCTCACTGTCACTTTGATTGTTTCTTTAGCTTCCTCGGTTTTCACTACTTATTTTTTTTTCTTTGGACTTAACTTGCCGATGGTCACCAACTGAATGATCTTGCTCTCATTTTTAATTCTTGCCTTTGCCCTAGTTTTTAATATTCTAAGCTTTCGACGCAGCTGCGGAAATGCGTGGCGCATTTTGATTGGCTACTGATGATTCACCGTTATCCTACGAGCTTTTGGTGTACGTGACCAAACGTCTTAGCTTAGCTATGCTGACACCGACTGTACCGACGGCGTGGCGGTTGGTGCGTCGGCGTCGCTGGCTATTGGGATGCGAAGGAGAGAGAAAAAGGGGAAATAGAAAATAGTTGCTCTCTTGTTAAAAACTGTAACCTAATGATGAAATAGAAAACAATTGCTCTCTCTTGCTATAAACGGTAACCTAATATTGAACTAATCCCCTTTAATAAGTAGAGCATATTCATTTGGAGGGTTTATATATATATTGTAACGATCCTTTTTGGTCCTTACTTGCGGCAGAGCCGGATTTCAGGTGTAGGGGTACGACACAACAAATTTATTTTGTGCGCTGGTGAAATGAGAAGATGCAGTTTGTTTCCTTTTAATACAACGTTATAATTTTATTGTTGATTCGATTGGTGGATGTTAGTATGGCCAGAGAGCTGCTGCACGGGCTGTTAGCTTTGTGTTTGTGGCAATTGTGAATTCCACTCTGCACCGCTGGTACGCATGAAAACTTATTGACAGATTGTTTTTGGCTGTGGCAAGTGTTCCTACTGCCAGGATGACTCCTGGTCTTGCCTATCTACACTGTCGTCTGCTACCCTCCTATTATTCTGCTAGGAATACTCCTAGTCTTTTCCCACTGTGCCAGGAATACTCCTGGTCTTCCTCAACTGTGCTAGGAATACTCCTAGTCTTCACCTGCCTGTGCCAGGAATACTCCTGGTCTTCCTTAACTGTGCTAGGAATACTCCTAGTCTTCACAAAACTGCTAGGAATAGCTCCTAGTCTTCAATGCTTTGCTAGGAATAGCTCCTAGTCTTTTATATCTTGCTAGGAATAGCTCCTAGTCTTTTAATCTTGCTAGGAATAACTCCTAGTCTTTTTATGATCCGCTAGGAATAGCTCCTAGTCTTGTGATCTGATAGGATTTGCTCCTAGTTTTCAATATTCTACTAGGAATAACTCCTAGTTTTCCTACTTGCCACCAAAAACGATTCTGACTTTAAATCTTCACTTGTAGCCAGGATACAGATGGATATCCTTCTATCGATCTGACTTGGCACGCCTTCGCTTTTGTTTCTTCACTTGTGTTTCACTTCGATGTCATCGCTTATGTACTTCACTTATTGAACCTTCACTTGTTGATTTCACTTGCACCTTGCTGGTCCAAGTGACACTTCGCTTGTTTCCTTCGCTTTCCAACTGATCCTTCGCCTTCTGATTAATACATCGCTTTTTGATTGTTACTTCGCTTTCTGATTGATACTTCGCTTGTTTCTTCCCTTTCCGCCTGGTACTTCCTCACCGCCTCCTTCGCGTCTCAGCCGTGTCTATTTATAGGCATCTTGACCCTCGGGATGCGTGGGTGGAATACAGTACCCAGGCTCTTCTGTCTGCTGACTCTTCACACTGCTACTTCACTGCCGATACTTCACTGACTATCCCCTCTGTGTCTCAGCCGTGTCTATTTATAGGCATCTTGACCCTTCGGGATGCGTGGTGAAATTATGTACCGTTGCCAGTACTTTTCCGCGCGCCAACTTTTGCCGCCCAAAACTTTCCATCGCTTTCTTTTGCCTTCGGCCTTCTTGGCCGATCGCGCAACGCAACTCTCCTGTTGCTATGCATGGTGAAATCACGCATACGCCTCTCAGCTACACTCTTTGCTCTCTAACTCTGCCAACATCCACCCTTATATACTATTTAACAACGTTTAACTTATTCCTAATTTCCCACCCTTTTCCATATCTTCAGTGTACCTAAGAACTAATATATCCCAATAACTATATATATAACTTAGAAATAATTATGAACTAATATTATATATTATATATACTTATATATATAATTCAAATTTAGCGCCCACAATTCCAGCGCTTCTCAAACCTCTGCTTTGAACATGTTACATACAGTGGAGAGGCCGCTCTCCGTTACTTGCCGAATTGCATCCCCCCGCCTTCCCCGTTGGTCCATACGCATGAGCCGACTCTCCACGTCTCGTGCGTCGGTAGCTTACGCACTTGTGCGTGTGTGTGTTCGCTGTTGCGGTTCTACGCACTCCCCATGTAACTCACTCTCAGTGACGTCACACGAGCCTACATGCATTTGTTCTCATCTGTTTTATATTATATATTTCACATATTCGGCCTTTCCTTTAACCATTTCTCTATGTTTGAATGTTTTCTTTTGGGTTGATTGCACATTTCGTTTGTTTGCATGTGTTCGATCGAACCTCAAGGTTCGTTTATATGTTTGACTCAAACATATAAAGCCCGCTTCTAGAATATTTGAATTGCTCTGTGGCGTCTTTGTGAGGTAAATATATATTTGTAATATTATATATCCTCACATTATTAATGAATGATAAAAATAAAAAAATAAAAATTTGTGATTCTTCACAACACTCTCTCCTTACTTCGCGGAGGTTGAAGAATCTGTGGTACACCCGCCGGCTGTGATGCGGACGCGATAGGTCAAGTCATCCTCTTTGTATCGGAATCTACACGGTTTGTTCCGGTCTGGACGGGTCTGGATCTACTGTAGCAATGTCTGGGGGATTCTACGATTTGGCGTCATCACACGCCATTCAGTGGGGGCTTCTACGTGGCTCGTTACATTTTCTGGAGTATCCTTTCGTGGAGATGCGAGGTGACTGGGTTGTACGCTGATGGCCGTTGGCTCGACATTGACCGTGGCGTCGTTCTGCTCTGCTTCAGTAGGGGCATCCATCGAGACATCTTCGAAGTACGGATAACTTCGCGCACGTTCGTATGGGGGCGTCGTTGAACTCTCTGAGCCCACCGGGTCCTATGGATGCTCGTGGGTTTCAGTGCTCCAAGACGGGCTGGGCCTGGGTAAATAAATTCTTTCTCCGGTTTCTATGTCCACTTGGATGTGTGCCGGAGGACTCTCGCAGGGTGGGCTAGGAGGGATTCCCAGGGACGAGTAAGGGCTGCTAAGGTAGCTTCGGTAAACCTCGTAGTCGTCATCATGACTCGGATGAAGAGGGGGTGATATTCCCGCGGTAATGGGAAAAGCGTCCGTCCCATGGCACATCTTCCTCGTCGTCCCTAGGCTCGTCGGCGTCGTTGACGAACTTTGCTAGGTCGCGGACCCGCGGCAGTCGCATTATCGACTTTATCACCGGGCGCTCTGGTGCATCAGCCAAGAGGAAGCATCTTTCCACGTTAGGTTCTTCGGTGACGGTCAATTGTCCAGATACAGGCTCGGTAGGCGGCGCAGGCGAGATCGGTTGATCGTCGACGGAACTGGCGGGGATCTCGACAAGATTGGTTATGTTCTCCGTCGACCTCGATAATCACGTTCACCAGACGTTGAGCTTCCGAGGGAGCTTGTTGAAGATCCGTAGACTGGCTCTCCGGGGCGGGTGCTGTGATAGTTCCACCGATGGTAGTCGCTGACACTGGCTGTGCAGCAAGATCTTCCGTGTGCATCTTGGAGTCGGACGATGTTCCTGGAAATAAAGAATTTTACCTTGAACGGGTCTTCGAACTTCGGTGCCAACTTGGCAGCAAATCCCTCGGAGGCTTTGGATAGATGATGTCTTCGTAATAGGACGAGTGTGCGTCGCCAAGCTCTGTGTCTAAGGTTATAGTAGCGGCTCTGATCCTGTGACGCTTTCTGAATGTTTCCTTGTGCTATCTTGTGAACGTCGGCCATTCGTTTGATTCTGCTATCCGGAGGCTAAGGTGTAGATCCTGTTCCAGGAGTTACGGCGTCATGTAGACTGGCCCGATTCGAGATACTGTGCTATGATCGTCTTGACTGTGCGGTTTGCACGTTCCGTTGGGTTCTGGCGTGGTGTGTAGGGCGCAGTATGCTGTAGTTCTATTCCGGAATTTTCGCAGAATGCTTTGAAGTCCTTGCTGGTAAACTGAGTTCCGTTGTCACATACCAATGAGTGTGTGATGTAACGTCGCTGCTGTGGCTTTTCGGAGTGGCACTAGTTTGATCCATCTGCTATAGTTATCCAAGAAGACTAGTAACATCGTGTGGCCTTGCTTCGATCGTGGAAGTGGACCAACAAAGTCTGCTGAGACGAGGTCAAAAGGTTCCTTTACTTGCCTCGTAAGCATTTTTCCGGCCGGCTTATTTTGTTCCACTTTGTACTTCTGGCATGGGAGGCAGTTCCTCACATGATGATTAACATCTCGAAAATAACCAGGCCAATAGTAGCATTGAGCTACCCGTAGAGTCGTCTTCCGTATTCCTAGATGGCCTGCTGTAGGGTCGTTATGGCACTCGCGTAGAACTCGTTTCCTATAGTCTTTGGCCACGCAAAGTTTCCAAGGTATTGGGTCTTCACCACCTGGGTGATAATTCATCATGCGATAAATTTGATTCCCTTCGTGCTATTTGTAGTACTGCTAGAGGCTGTCGGGAGAGGGCATCGGCAACAACTCGGCGATAGTGAATGTCAAACTCGAACTGCTGTAACTCCAGTGCCCAACGGGCAATTCGTCCAGTAGGGTTGTCGATGGAGTTCAACCATTTAAATGCTCGATGGTCTGTTACCACATCGAAACGATATCCTTCTAAGTATCCGCGCATTTCCCTGATTGCCCAAACTATGGCAAGGCATTCCTTTTCCGTGGCAGAGTAATTTTCTTCGGCTGGTAATAATCTTCTGCTAGCATAAGCGATGACTCGTTCTGCTCCTTCCAATCGTTGAATGAGGACCGCTCCGAGTCCATAGACGCTGGCGTCTGTTTGTGTTTTTCCCGAAAATCGGGACAAGCCAAGACGGGTGCTGAGGTTAACCTGGTTTTTAGTTCTTCGAATGCTTGTTGCTGTTTTGTATCCCAGTGTCATTTGGTGTTCTTCTTGAGTAGTGAAGTCATCGGTTGGACCACATTGGCGAAGTCTGAGACAAATCTGCGGTACCATGAGGCGATGCCTAGACATCGACGAAGTTGACGCACATTGGTGGGCGGTGATAATTCTTTTACTGCTGCTATTTTCTCGGGATCCGTATGTATACCATGGTCGCTTATGACATGTTCAAGCAACTGAAGACGTTGTCTAAAGAACTTGCACTTCGCTTGGTTGATTCTTAAGTTGGCTGCTCTTAGACGTTGAAGGTGGGCCATATGTTCTTCTAGAGTTCGCCCTATGACGATTATATCGTCGAGATAGGCGAAGGCGTGAGGTTCCATCTCGGGTCCGATTACGCTGTCGAGTGCTCGCTGAAAAGTAGCCGAGGCGGAATGTAGGCCGAAAGGCATGACCTTCCAGTGAAAAAAGCCTCGTCCTGGAACAGTGAATGCGGTACACTCACGGCTATTCTTGGCCAGAGGGATCTGCCAATAACCGCTTTTAAGATCCAAGGTTGAAATATACTTGGCATCTCTAAGTGTCTCCAGGATATGATTGATTCTTGGCAGCGGGTATGCATCCCGTATAGACTGAGCGTTGAGCTATCTAAAGTCGATGCACATGCGAGTATCCCCTGACTTCTTTCCAACGAGAACAATAGGCGCGCTGTGTGGGCTTTTGGAGGGCTCGATCTGATCTTCTTTGAGTAGTTGATCCACTGTGTCGTTGATTATTTGTTGCTGAGCTGGGTTTCTTGGGTAATAACGTTGCTTGATTGGTCGATCGTCTTTCATCGTGATGACATGTTCTGCAATGTGAGATATTCCTTGTAGCATCTCAAACTTTGGTAACTCTGTTGCTAGGAAACTGGATATAACTTCGTCTTCTGAGTTCAGAAACTTCGATGCCATTCTGTGGTGCTTCTAGTTGGCCTAGAACTGGCGAGGCTGGGACTGGTTCTCGTTGCATTGGTTTCTCGGTGGGGCTTCTGAAAGGGTTTTTCCTGATTGCGTCTTCTTGTGGTGAGGGTAAGACTTGGACGTAAGGGCTGTGGCTGTGCTTGGGTAACTTCGATGAGGATGCTTGAGGGTTGTTCTTCTGTGTCTGAGTAGGATGTCCGGCTAAGAGTTTCGTAGAACTTTCCTCTGGAGTGTTGACGATGATCGAATGAGAGATAGGCTCTTTCCAATGCACTGTTGGTGACTTCAGTTGTATATAATTTTCTCCGCAGTGAATGGTAGCTCCAATCCCTTTTAGAAAATCTGTTCCTAAGATGAGTTGATCCATGATATTTGGTAATACAAGTAGCGTTAGGGGTACAGGCTTGACTCCTAAAGACACTTCTAGGCGTAGGGCTCGTGTAACTTGCAACAGCTGAATCACGGTTCGTACATCTTTCCAGTCATCGGCGGATCCCAGTTGCTGAGCTAAGTGTTCACTGATGAAGCTTCTGGTGGCGCCTGTATCGATTGTCGCATACACTAGGGTATGATTAACGCTTATACGCGCTATGATGCGACCCTTTTCGAATCTGAAAATACCTAGAGTTGGGGTTGGTTGAGCGCAGCTTTCGTTTGATCCCCGTTCAAACGAGGGCGCCCGTCGTCAGATAACTGGTAGACCTGTGGAATCATGTTGTCATTCTCCAACGTGTTAGTTTTCCTTGTAGTTTGCAACATCTCAGGATTGTGAAATCTGTTTCCTCCGGCGTATAAACTAGTTGACATTGGGAAAACGGCGTTTGGTGGACGTCTAAATCCAGTCTCGGGATGAGAGTAGTTGTTCTCACTTTGAATAATTTCAAAGTTCACAACCAGCTTCGTCAGCTCAGCTAGATCCTTGAAATCGATGCGTCTTGTATATAGCTGATACTCCGGGTGCAGGTTGTCATATATTCTCTCTAGTTCTTGGTCCGAAGAGTAGTTGGCCCTTTTCATCATTAGGCGCAGATCGACTAAGTATTGTTTGAAGGGTTCTCCGGCCTTTTGGCGTCGGGTCCGGAATAGGAATCCATGCTTAAATGTTGTCCAGTTGGCCTCCAGCAGATCGCAAGTCTGACACCATCCTTCCGCTTTGCCTGAGAGTAAAAGGGACATCATCCGTGGTAGTGTTTCTAGGTTAATCCTGTACGTGGCAGCTCGAGTTTCTATTTTCTCCAAGAAGTACAATGGATCTGTAGAACCATCGAAGGACACGCCCCACTTGGACACCTTTTCGGCGATGGCGGTATATCCTGCATTGTCTGTGTTTCCTGATGTTGCTCGTCTTGGGATTTCCAGCGAAAATTGGGTATTGGACACCAGTGGCAGTGTCGGAATTAGATGATTGCGGGCTGCATCTACCTCTGTATCCTTTGGGTGTTCGTCAACCAGCCGGGCAGGGGAGGTAGATCGTGAGCGTGGCTTCACATCTAGTGTGCGGTCGTTGGTGGCTGCTTTTCCATATTGAGTTTCCAGTTCTGTTAAGCGGGCGAGTACTTCTGGTAGATGATCCTCCCGAGATGCGAAGTTAGCAAACCGACTGCGCATCTCCTCTACCGTTCCACCTGAAGGTAGACCGAACTCGGTGAAGAAACTTTCCAATTCGTTTTTGCGTCGGTAGCTGATCCATTTTACTCCCATGTTTGCACTGATGACTTCTGTTTAGCTTGACTGTTGCTATTGCTCTTGTATCCTTTGTGGTTGGTATCCTGCGTTGAACTAGTTTGGATTTCGTCCTTGTGAACTCGGCTTTGACTGGGCTGTAACTTTAGATTATAATTATTACCAATGGAAATTTATTTATTTTGTTTTATTTCTTTTAATTTAGATTTTTTTCTTTTTCTTTTGCTGGGTTAATTATTTTTTTTTTCCACTAGTTTATTTTTTTGTTTATTAGCTTTTTTTTTTTTTTTATTAAAAATATAAATTTTTTTTATTTATCCTTGCTGGGTTAAATAAATATTTTTTTTTTCACTGGTCACAAATATTTTTTTTCTGATATCGTGTTTAATATAATATCCTTGTGGTTGACGTTGTTTCTCTGGTTGTGGGTCTTGGTTTCTTCGTTGTATTCTTGATTGCTTAGTGTAGGCTGCGCTTATATTCCTTGTAACTCAGGCTGTTGCTATCCTTTGAACAGGATGTTCACTGTTGATTCCTTTGTATGCTAGTAAATCTTGACTACTGTTGTCCTTGAAAAGGATATTCACTGGCTGGGTCCTGGGTATGCTGGTAACTTAGAGTCCTGTTATCCTTTGTTATCCTTGGTATTTAGACGGCTGTAGTCCTTGGCTGCTGGATGTAGACTCCTTGATGGTTCGATGTTGACTCTCCGACGGTTGAATATTGACTCTATCCTAGTATGCCTTGATACCATGATTTTATCGTCAAAGCCTCTGCTCTGCTAGCGTCGCAGTCTCCGCTTCATAGGAGTGAGCATCCAAAAGATCCCGTTGTGGCTACGTCGACCAAAGAGAACCAACGAAACACCCTCATACCCCCTTCTCATAAGAGTAAAGTGTGAAAGAAAACGAACGACGAAATTTTTTTTTTCTAATCTCCTATACTTTATCATTCTTGCTTTTCTCCTCTTTTACTTCTACGTATGTATATTTTTTTTTTTCTCTATGGTGACTCTGCTGCTGTAGCTCTGTCGATTGTAAAAAAAGAAATAATTCCACGTGGTTTTGGTTCTACTGTATTCTGTCGTGACTCTGTCGCTGAAACTCTGTCGATGACTTTAAAATAGTTCTACCGTTACTTTGTGCAAATTTTTCAGCTTGCTTATGTTTCTAATATTCTTATTAAAATTCCGTTGTATATATTTTGTTTTCTCTATAGTGACTCTGCTGCTACCCTGTTTAGTTCTGTCGATATATAAAAAAAAATAAAATTCCACGTGATTTTGGTTCTACTGTATTCTGTCGTGACTCTGTCGCTGAGACTCTGTCGTTGACTTTAAAATAGTTCTACCGTTACTTTGTGCAAATTTTTCTGCTTGCTTATGTTTCTAATATTCTTATTCAAATTTTGTTGCATATATTTTTTTTTTCTCTATGGTGACTCTGCTGATACCCTGTTTAGCTCTGTCGATATATAAAAAAAAATAAAATTCCACGTAGTTTTGGTTCTACTGAATTCTGTCGTGACTCTGTCGCAGGGACTCTGTCGATGACTTTAAAATAGTTCTACCGTTAATTTGTGAAATTTTCTAAGCTTGCTTGTCTCTTTTGCTTGTATAGAAATTCCGTTGCATATATATTTTTTTTTTTCAATGATGACTCTGCTGATACCCTGTTTAGCTCTGTCGATTATAAAAAAAAATATATACATATGTATTTCTGCCACGTGGTTTTGGTTCCACTAAATTCTGTCGTGACTCTGTCGTTGGGACTCTGTCGAAGACTCTAAGGTAGTCCTACCGTTACCCTTGGCAAAAATTGAATTATTTATAAATTTTTATTTTCATCATATATATATTGCACCAATAAAGAAAGAATCCCCAATTAATATTTCATATGTTAATATAATTAAATGATATAATATAATGCGATCATATTATAATATAATATAATTGGTTAATTTTTTTTCGATATTATAGGGTAGCAATAAAAATTTTTTCAAATAATATGAATAATATGAGAATGGCAAATAAATATGGTGGGGCTTTAATCCACAAAATTAATCCCTACACTAAGCTTGCCTAATTAATTTAAAAATCTTTCTCGAGGTCCCTGCTCGGGCGCCATCTGTAAGGAAGTTTTCCAGCCTGGGTACACATCTCAGTCTATCCAGGGCTTTTTAATTACAGAAAAATTTGTAAGAAAAACTTGAGACCTCTGGATTTTAAACTAATATAGGCAAATGTGGGGAATATTTATTTATTTGACATAACAAAGAGACACAAAATTAAACAATTAATGTTAAAGACGCTCATTTGGGGTGAACACTGTACAAAGGGGAAGATACACACATACTATGGCATGTACATTGTGAAGAATATATAATATATAATATATTTATATATATATACCTCACAAATGCGGCAAAGCATTAAGCCAGATACAGATATAAATAAATACAAGTCGTAAAAGCGGCTAGTAATTAAAATAAGCGTTGGCCCAAAAAGGCAATTTCAAATTCATCTATGCGCGTTTATATGTTTGACTCAAACATATAAACGAACCACACGCACACGTGCGTAAGCCACCGACGCACGAGACTTAGAGAGTCGGCTCATGCGTATAGACTAGCGGGGGAGGCGAGGGGTTGCTTTTCGGTTGTCGGCAACATCAAAGTGAGCGGGCTTACGCATGTGTGGGTGGATTGGGAGCGGGAATGTTGGCATGTAACGGAGAACGGGAGAGGCGGTATGTAACATGTCCAAAGCAAAGGTTTGAAAGGCGCTGGAGGTATTGGCGCTAAATTTAAATATATAATGATAATATATATATTTATATATATTTATATATATGTATATATATATAAATAGATAGGCAGAATATACTATGTAATGCTATATAACGTCGTATAATTCATGGAATGATAAACATAACATTAATATTTGTTATGTGGAAAAGTTAAGGCAATACATTAATGCAGAGCATTAATTATGTATATATAGATACAAAAGATAAAGGGAGGGATATAGTTATATAGTTATTAAGTTGATTTAATTATAAATTCAGTATATTTAAGCATATATCAAAAGGGCGGGAAACTAGGAATAAGTCAAACATTGTTAAATAGTATATAAGGGTGGATGTTGGCAAAGTTAGAGAGCAAAGATTGTAGCTGAGAGGCGTATGCGTGATTTCACCATGCATAGCAACAGGAGAGTTGCGTTGCGGGATCGGCCGAGAAGGCCGAAGGCAAAAGAAAGCAATGGAAAGTTTTGGGCGGCAAAAGTTGGCGCGCGGAAAAGTACTGGCAACGGTACGTAATCCCACCACGCGTCATCCCTGGGTCAAGATGCCTATAAATAGACACGGCTGAGACACAGGGATCATCAGTTAGAAAGTGAAGGAGACAAGCGAAGTGTCACTTGGACCAGCAAGGTGCAAGTGAAAGGTCAACAAGTGAAGGTTCAATAAGTGAAGTACATAAGCGAGGACAACGAAGTGAAACACAAGTGAAGAAACAAAAGCGAAGGCGTGCCAAGTCAGATCGATAGAAGGATATCCATCTGTATCCTGGCTACAAGTGAAGATTTAAAGTCAGAATCGTTTTTGGTGGCAAGTAGGAAAACTAGGAGTTATTCCTAGCAAAGTATTAAAAACTAGGAGCAAATCCTATCAGATCACAAGACTAGGAGCTATTCCTAGCGGATCATAAAAAGACTAGGAGTTATTCCTAGCAAGATTAAAAGACTAGGAGCTATTCCTAGCAAGATATAAAAGACTAGGAGCTATTCCTAGCATCATATAAAGGACTAGGAGCTATTCCTAGCAAAGCATTGAAGACTAGGAGCTATTCCTAGCAGTTTAGTGAAGACTAGGAGTATTCCTAGCACAGTTAAGGAAGACCAGGAGTATTCCTGGCACAGGCAGGTGAAGACTAGGAGTATTCCTAGCACAGTTGAGGAAGACCAGGAGTATTCCTGGCATAGTGGGAAAAGACTAGGAGTATTCCTAGCAGAATAATAGGAGCGTAGCAGACGACAGTGTAGATAGACAAGACCAGGAGTCATCCTGGCAGTAGGAACACTTGCCACAGCCAAACACAATCTGTCGATAAGTTTTCATGCGTGCCAGCGGTGCAGAGTGGATTTCACAATTGCCACAAACACAAAGCTAACAGCCCGTGCAGAAGCTCTCTGGCCATACTAACATCCACCAATCAAATCGACAATAAAATTATAACGTTGTATTAAAAGAAAACAAACTGCATCTTCTCATTTCACCAGCGCACAAAATAAATTTGTTGTGTCGTACCCCTACACCTGAAATCCGGCTCTGCCGCAAGTAAGGACCAAAAAGGATCGTTACAACTGGCGCCCAACGTGCTTAACTGGTGAAAGAGATTTACAAAATTTATTGTTTTCTGCATAAGAGAACAAAAATAAAACAACGTTATTTTTTGTTAGAAAAAGGAAATAAATTGATCAAAGGCCGGCAAAATGACAAAATCATGGATTTACTACATGAAAAAGGAGGATTTGATAAAAACCGGCGAAAAGTGCGGATTCACGCTAGCAGGAACTGTAGAAGAAATGCGGAAACAGTTCGGAGAATGGGTCAACAATCATGAGGACGACCCAGAGTGGCAAACATGGATCAGCTCGCTGGCAGCAAAATATGCAAAGGCTGCAAAAGCGATGCCGGTGGGGGAAATTGCAAAATTGACAATTCCAATATTAACACCGCCAAGATGGGGAAGCGTGGGTGCCCTAGATGGCCCACAAAGACAACAACACACATTATATGAAGAGCCAAGAACAAGTAGAAAAGTTACAGAAAGTAGCAGAATAATGAATATCCGAAAGTGGCAAAACTAGTGAGGGAATGGACATTTCGTTTCGATGGCAATTGAATGCCGCTAGAATTCATCGAACAAGTTAAATGGTCAGCAGACATGTATGGACTAGATATCAACATGATTCCAAGGGCAATGCCAGAACTGCTGAAGGACAAAGCGTTAAAATGGTACGTGGCCAACAATAAGCATTGGGCATCATGGAGAGAGTTTACTGAGGCATTCAAAAAATATTTCTTGCCGAGGGGATATTTTAGCAAACTGGCAGACCAAGTAAAAGCCAGAAAACAGCAATGGAATGAGTCATTCAAAGATTTCATGATAGAAATGCAAACCATGATGCGTCCATTAAAATGCCCAGATTTCGAGCAGCTAGAAATCATATTGGAAAATTGCACGCCAGATTTGAAAATGTTCATTCGCCCACACAACATACAAACGCTGGAAGAACTAATGCAACTGGCAGATGAGTTCGAAACATTGGAACTGGAAAGAAAACAATTCCAACGAGAGGCTCAAAGAGAACGCTCACACATACCAATGGGCATGCAAAGACGACCAGTTGTGCAAGACAATAGGCATAACACCGTCTGCAGACGCTGCTTAGATGATGAGCCACCAATTCCAGCTCAAAGGCGAAATTTTATGAAAATTTCAACAGGATGGGTACAGAATCTATCTCAAGCATGCAGAAGATGCGGAGGTGCAGGTCATTGGGCTAAAGAATGCAGCAACAGAAGATTAGAGTTCTGTTGGAATTGCGGAAAAATAGGAAAGCGTTCAATGAATTGTTGCATGCCAGCGGGAAACGCAAATCGGTTCCTGCCTGCAAGGAGCGAGCAGGAGCCGGCAACAACAGCTCCGCGAACCTAATCGGAAAGCTGATAGAAGAAGAAAGCCAACTATCAGCAGAAATTAGGATAGGGGGCATTAGAATGCTGGCCACGGTAGATTCAGGGGCCACAAGCAGCTTTGTTAGCCAAAAGATAATTGAAAAATTAGCTAGAAAAGATCAGCTAACAAAATCGAAAAAGCAAGTGAAATTGGCAGACGGAGCTGTCAAAGAAATAGACTGGCAATGGATCGCTGAAGTGCAATTTGGCGTCAAGATAATCAAAATGCCATTTTTAGTATTGCCTGGCGGAATTGATGCGGTGGTATTAGGGTGGAATTTCATAAAGGAAATGGGAGCCGTTATACAATGCGCAGGGCACCAAATTGAAATTCCGCCAATGTGCAGAATAAAAGGGAGACTGACGGAAAGAATTTCGACAGCAATAGTGACAAATGCACCAGAAATAGAAGTCAGCGACTTTATGCGCGAAGAACTGGCCGAATTGGCCAAAATAAATGGCACGTCTAAAGTTGGCATGCACACAATCACTATGTGTGACGATAAGCCAATAAAACAAAGGTATTATCCAAAGAATCCAAAGATGCAAGCTATAATAAACGAAAAAGTTGAAGAATTGATGGCAATGGGATATATAGAACGATCAAATAGTCCTTACAGTTCACCAATAGTAATGGTGAAAAAGAAAGAAACTGGAAAATGGAGGCTATGTGTTGATTTTAGGCAGATAAATGCAAAATCTATAAAAGATGCATATCCAATGCCGAGAATTGACTATATTTTAGATCAACTGCGCGAAGCAAGATTCATAAGCAGCTTAGATTTAAAAGATGGATATTGGCAGATTCCGCTGGAAATAAACAGCAGAAAGATGACGGCTTTCACAGTTCCAGGAAAGGGATTATATCAATGGAAAGTGATGCCGTTCGGTTTGCACTCAGCATCTGCAACATTCCAACGAGCTTTAGATATGGTCATAGGACCAGAAATGATACACGCGTTCGCGTATCAGGATGATATCATATGTGGTTAGCCGAACAATAGAAGACCACAAAGCTCATTTAAAGGAAGTTTTCCGAAGACTAAAGGCAGCAAATTTAAGGATAAATGCAGAAAAATGCCAGTTCTTCAGAAAAGAGCTAAGATTCCTGGGCCATCGGGTAACAGAACAAGGCGTTGGCACAGATCCAGATAAAGTGGCAGCAATAGCTGAATTAAAACCGCCAAAGAATACAAAAGAGCATCTTGGCACAGACGATTTGTTCCAAGTTTCGCAACACTTGTACAACCATTAAATTCGCTATTAAAGAAAAAAGCAAAATGGGTGTGGGAAGAAAAAACATCAGGATGCTTTTGACATGGTCAAACAAAAATTGGTGGCAGATCCAGTGTTGACATGCCCAGATTTTGCAAAAATGTTTGTATTGCAAACTGACGCTAGCAACTACGGCATAGGGGCAATTCTGACTCAAGATACAGAGGAAGGCGAGAGAGTCATATCATACGCCAGCAGAACTCTGAATCCAGCGGAACAAAATTATTCGGCAACAGAAAAGGAATGTCTAGCAATAGTATGGGCTATAAGGAAGTTGAAGCCATACTTAGAAGGATATCATTTCAAAGTCGTTACGGATCACATGGCACTGAAATGGCTGAATAGCATCGAGAGTCCAACAGGGCGAATTGCAAGATGGGCATTGGAGTTGCAGCAATATGACTTTGAAATAACTTATCGCAAAGGAAAACTAAATGTCGTTGCAGATGCATTGTCGAGGCAACCGTTGGAAGCATGCAGAATGATAAAGAATAATAGCAACAAAAATGAACAGTCAGAACAAAGCTGTGAATGGATTAAAAATATGGCCAAGAAAGTAAAAGAAAATCCGCAAAAATATACTGATTATGTAATGGAAAATGGGCAGTTATACAGAAATATACCGCATAGGGCAGGGCATGAAGATGTTGTGTCGTGGAAATTATGTGTGCCGAAACAGTTAAGGCAACAAATTATATCAGAAAACCACGACTCTCCAACTGCAGGACACACAGGCAGTAGGAGAACGATTGCCCGAATAGCGGCTAAATATTTCTGGCCAGGCATGCAAAGAGATGCACGCGCATATGTCAGCCGCTGTGAAAACTGCATGCGATATAAACCAAGCCAGCAGCAGGCAGCAGGAAAAATGCTGACACAAGTGCCAGAGGAGCCATGGGCAACAATATGTGCAGATTTCGTTGGGCCACTGCCAAGGTCAAAACATGGAAACTCGGTGTTACTTGTTATAGTAGACAGATTCTCAAAATGGACAGAGCTTGTACCAATGAGAAAAGCATCGGCAGAGAATTTGGTTAAAGCATTTAGAGAAAGAGTACTGGCTAGATTTGGCGTCCCAAAAGTAGTAATAACGGATAATGGAGTCCAGTTTGTCAGCAAAGTATTTGAGAAAATGCTGCAGGAATGGGGCACAATACACCAGCTGACAGCGCCATATACACCGCAAGAAAATCCAACCGAACGAGCGAATAGAACAGTTAAAACAATGATAGCACAATTCACAGGAGAAGATCAACGACGATGGGATGAACAATGGCCAGAAATAATGTTGGCAGTAAATTCTAGCGTGTCCGACGCAACGGGATATACAGCGGCATTAATAACACAAGGAAGAGAGCCGAGATTGCCAGGATCCACATTTGACAGGCTAACAATTGGATCAGGCAAACCAAGCCAACGGCCAGATGGCAATGCAGAATTGATAAAAGAAATTGGCGTATTGGTGCGAAGAAACCTAGAAAAAGCTGCTCAGGATCAATCAAGGCACTATAATCTAAGAAGAAGGCAGTGGAAACCACGAGTGGGCGAAATAGTGTGGGCCAAGGAGCACTATTTATCGAATGCAGCAGAAGGATTTGCTGCAAAACTTGCACCACGGTATGGTGGGCCGTATAAAGTCGTAGGATTTACTTCGCCAGTGATATGCAAACTACAGCATATCACAAATAAAAAATCAAGGTTGGCACACATCAGCGAACTAAAAGTGCAACCAGAGCAAGTGCCAACAGATGATCCTAATGAGCCATAAATATGCAGGCGAGTATGTCTACCGGAAACCGGCCAAATGAAGTTTGAACAGTTGGACCGGCCGGACAACTGGGAGATCTTCAGATGGAAAGGAACGGTAGAAACACAGACCAGCATAAATTAACAAGGAAATTGCATTGGCTTACAGAAGTCAATAACAAGAATTTTTTTTGTTTAAAAGAAAAAAAAAATATATATATATATATATATATATATATTAATGGAGCGTGATAACTGGCTCAACTAATAGAAAAAAATTTTTTACATATATATGTATAAAAATAAATTGGTTGCAGGCATACAATTTATTTTACAGTGCATGTAAAACTGTAACATAGAAAGAAGAAAGAAATAAATAGAAATGTTGACTGAAAACGGAATATAAACACCAATGCTTCTCAAACTGTAAGAGAGCGGAACAGACGGAGGATGCAAACAGATAAGGAGAGGACTCTCTCCTGCGGTACACCAAGTGCAGGAGAGAGGATTCACACATACAGTGTATGTGTGGAGAACGGATAAAAAGAAAAACGAGAGCGGGAACCCGAAGCTGGACGCGCAGCAGCAGAGCGACGCGGATTAGAGGTTCCAATGGCCCAAGATACGACTGAGGAAGTCAATCACATTTTAATTGTCAACATGAGCAGTCATCAAAATTTTAATGAAGAAGAGCTGGAAGAGGCCATGCAGATGCTGGCATCGCCATATGTGTCGGACGAGGAGTCCGATGGCGAGGAGCCGGTCCCATTGGGGCCGGTGATCGCCATCTCGTCCGACGAGGATGAGGAAGAGGACGAGGGAGAAGAAATGGAAAATCTGGAGGAGTTGGATGGAATTGGGAGCGATGCCGAAATGGAGGAGGGAGTGGCCGCAGAAGCAAGCGAGGATGAGGGAATCGTAATAAATGACCTGGCATTTTTGTTGGCCGATGTAGAGGAAGAGCTCCGAAGAAGGGGGCTATCGTTAGATGAGCCTGAGGAGATGGAAAGGGCAGAGGAGGTGCTAGCCCAAAGGTTGGAAGAAGCGATGCCGATGATGAATGAGCCGGTGGCTTACATCAACCTGACTGATTCAGAAGAAGAAGAGGAGGAGCCGGAGGAACGGGCGAGGCCACCAACGCCAATGCGAGGGGCAATAAATGCCAATTTTGCCGAGGAGTTTATGGGCCGCAGAGAAGAGTTGCCGGAGGATGAGCTGGAGCCCAGCATCGAGCAGATGGTGGAAGAGTGGCAACCACGGGCCCAGCAACCACAGCAACAGCCACAGCAGCAGCAAGCCCCGCAGCAACAGCAAGAACAGCGAGACCCAAGACGGCCAGGGTATATGCGACAACACTCTGCGCCGGTTGGCCAGCCGCAAGCGCCAAGGCCGCCTTTCCAACGGCAGCGCTCGGTGCCAGTGCCACAGGCACACCAAAGATGGCGGGAAGTGGAGCCCGAAGAGTGGCCAATAGCGGTGGCCGTGGCCGTTCAGGCGATGGGGGAGGGGCCAAGACAGGCGAGGGTGATGTGGGTGGGGCGGATCCGGTATCGGATCCGTAGCAATAGGAATAGGTTTAGAGTATTCGAAGAATTGGGGGTTTAAATTAAGAGAAATTTTTGAAGTTTAGGTTAAGTAGAATAGGTAGATTAGGAGAAATTGTTTGAATTTAGTTTAGGTAGGAAAAAATAAATTGAAGTTTAGGATAAGAGAAAAAAAAAAAATATGAAGTTTAGGTTTGTAGATATTTTTAGAATTTAGATTAGGTAGAATAGGAGAATAATCTGAAGTTTAGGTTAAGTAGATGTAAGTAATATTATAAATATAGTATATAAGTAAAAGATGCAGTCGCAGCCACCCATGCCAAAATAAGGCATGGTGACAGTGGAAAAGATGCTCACGATCTGCCAAAAAAAAAAAAATTGGAAAAGATGCCTGATGAATCGCCAAGAAGGAAAAGATGCCATAAATGGCCAAAAAAAAAAAGATGCGAACCAGGCCAACAAAAAAAAAAAAAAGGAACAGAAAAAAATGCCATATAAAAAAAAAAGAGGAGGAAGAATTTGGCTCCCGAAGAAAGGGGGGAATGTGAGGAATATATAATATATAATATATAATATATATATATACCTCACAAATACATAATATATATATATATACATATATACCTCACAAATGCGGCAAAGCATTAAGCCAGATACAGAATAAATAAATATAAGTCGTAAAAGCGGCTAATAATTAAAATAAGCGTTGGCCCAAAAAGGCAAATTCAAATTCATCTATGCGCGCGTTTATATGTTTGACTCAAACATATAAACGAACCTGGAGGTTCGATCGAACACAACCAAACGAAAGAAATGTGCGATCGAACCGAAAGTAAAATGCAAACATGTAAATCGCGTGATTTAAAACTGGCAAACATTCACACAAACATAATTACATATGAGAAATGGGCAAAGCAAAGGCCGAATATATGTAACATGCAATGAGAAAAAGATAAGAACAAGTGCATGTAGGCTCGTGTGACGTCACTGAGAGTGCATTACATTGGGAGTGCATAGAACCGCAACAGCGAACACACACACGCACACGTGCGTAAGCCACCGACGCACGAGACTTAGAGAGTCGGCTCATGCGTATAGACTAGCGGGGGAGGCGAGGGGTTGCTTTTCGGTTGTCGGCAACATCAAAGTGAGCGGGCTTACGCATGTGTGGGTGGATTGGGAGCGGGAATGTTGGCATGTAACGGAGAACGGGAGAGGCGGTATGTAACATGTCCAAAGCAAAGGTTTGAAAGGCGCTGGAGGTATTGGCGCTAAATTTAAATATATATAATGATAATATATATATTTATATATATTTATATATATGTATATATATATAAATAGATAGGCAGAATATGCTATGTAAAGATATATAACGTCGTATAATTCATGAACATAACATTAATATTTGTTATGTGGAAAAGTTAAGGCAATACATTAATGCAGAGCATTAAATATATATATATAGTTACAAAAGATAAAGGGAGGGATATAGTCATATAGTTATTAAGTTGATTTAATGATAAATTCAGTATATTTAAGCATATATCAAAAGGGCGGGAAACTAGAAATAAGTCAAACATTGTTAAATAGTACATAAGGGTGGATGTTGGTAAAGTTAGAGAGCAAAGATTGTAGCTGAGAGGCGTATGCGTGATTTCACCATGCATAGCAACAGGAGAGTTGCGTTGCGGGATCGGCCGAGAAGGCCGAAGGCAAAAGAAAGCAATGGAAAGTTTTGGGCGGCAAAAGTTGGCGCGCGGAAAAGTACTGGCAACGGTACGTAATCCCACCACGCGTCATCCCTGGGTCAAGATGCCTATAAATAGACAGGGCTGAGACACAGGGATCATCAGTTGGAAAGCGAAGGAAACAAGCGAAGTGTCACTTGTACCAGTAAGGTGCAAGTGAAATATCAACAAGTGAAGGTTCAATAAGTGAAGTACATAAGCGAGGACATCGAAGTGAAACACAAGTGAAGAAACAAAAGCGAAGGCGTGCCAAGTCAGATCGATAGAAGGATATCCATCTGTATCCTGGCTACAAGTGAAGATTTAAAGTCAGAATCGTTTTTGGTGGCAAGTAGGAAAATTAGGAGTTATTCCTAGCAAAGTATTAAAAACTAGGAGCAAATCCTATCAGATCACAAGACTAGGAGCTATTCCTAGCGGATCATAAAAAGACTAGGAGTTATTCCTAGCAAGATTAAAAGACTAGGAGCTATTCCTAGCAAGATATAAAAGACTAGGAGCTATTCCTAGCATCAAATAAAGGACTAGGAGCTATTCCTAGCAAAGCATTGAAGACTAGGAGCTATTCCTAGCAGTTTTGTGAAGACTAGGAGTATTCCTAGCACAGTTAAGGAAGACCAGGAGTATTCCTGGCATAGTGGGAAAAGACTAGGAGTATTCCTAGCAGAATAATAGGAGCATAGCAGACGACAGTGTAGATAGGCAAGACCAGGAGTCATCCTGGCATTAGGAACACTTGCCACAGCCAAACACAATCTGTCAATAAGTTTTCATGCGTACCAGCGGTGCAGAGTGGAATTCACAATTGCCACAAACACAAAGCTAACAGCCCGTGCAGAAGCTCTCTGGCCATACTAACATCCACCAATCAAAACGACAATAAAATTATAACGTTGTATTAAAAGAAAACAAACTGCATCTTCTCATTTCACCAGCGCACAAAATAAATTTGTTGTGTCGTACCCCTACACCTGAAATCCGGCTCTGCCGCAAGTAAGGACCAAAAAGGATCGTTACAACTGGCGCCCAACGTGCTTAACTGGTGAAAGAGATTTACAAAATTTATTGTTTTCGGCATAAGAGAACAAAAATAAAACAACGTTATTTTTTGTTAGAAAAAGGAAATAAATTGATCAAAGGCCGGCAAAATGACAAAATCATGGATTTACTACATGAAAAAGGAGGATTTGATAAAAACCGGCGAAAAGTGCGGATTCACGCTAGCAGGAACTGTAGAAGAAATGCGGAAACAGTTCGGAGAATGGGTCAACAATCATGAGGATGACCCAGAGTGGCAAACATGGATCAGCTCGCTGGCAGCAAAATATGCAAAGGCTGCAAAAGCGATGCCGGTGGGGGAAATTGCAAAATTGGCAATTCCAATATTAACACCGCCAAGATGGGGAAGCGTGGGTGCCCTAGATGGCCCACAAAGACAACAACACACGTTATATGAAGAGCCAAGAACAAGTAGAAAAGCTACAGAAAGTAGCAGAGTCGGGCAAATAAATTCTAATAATGAATATCCGAAAGTGGCAAAACAAGTAAGGGAATGGACATTTCGTTTCGATGGCAATTCAAAGCCGCTAGAATTCATCGAACAAGTTGAATGGTCAGCAGACATGTATGGACTAGATATCAACATGATTCCAAGGGCAATGCCAGAACTGCTGAAGGACAAAGCGTTAAAATGGTATGTGGCCAACAATAAGCATTGGGCATCATGGAGAGAGTTTACGGAGGCATTCAAAAAATATTTCTTGCCGAGAGGATATTTTAGCAAACTGGCAGACCAAGTAAAAGCCAGAAAACAGCAATGGAATGAGTCATTCAAAGATTTCATGATAGAAATGCAAACCATGATGCGTCCATTAAAATGCCCAGATTTCGAGCAGCTAGAAATCATATTGGAAAATTGCACGCCAGATTTGAAAATGTTCATTCGCCCACACAACATACAAACGCTGGAAGAACTAATGCAACTGGCAGATGAGTTCGAAACATTGGAACTGGAAAGAAAACAATTCCAACGAGAGGCTCAAAGAGAACGCTCACACATACCAATGGGCATGCAAAGACGACCAGTTGTGCAAGATAATAGGCATAACACCGTCTGCAGACGCTGCTTAGATGATGAGCCACCAATTCCAGCTCAACGGCGAAATTTTGTGAAAATCCCAACAGGATGGGTACAGAATCCATCTCAAGCATGCAGAAGATGCGGAGGTGCAGGTCATTGGGCTAAGGAATGCAGCAACAGAAGATTAGAGTTCTGTTGGAATTGCGGAAAAATAGGAAAGCGTTCAATGAATTGTTGCATGCCAGCGGGAAACGCAAATCGGTTCCTGCCTGCAAGGAGCGAGCAGGAGCCGGCAACAACAGCTCCGCGAACCTAATCGGAAAGCTGATAGAAGAAGAAAGCCAACTATCAGCAGAAATTAGGATAGGGGGCATTAGAATGCTGGCCACGGTAGATTGAGGGGCCACAAGCAGCTTTGTTAGCCAAAAGATAATTGAAAAATTAGCTAGAAAAGATCAGCTAACAAAATCGAAAAAGCAAGTGAAATTGGCAGACGGAGCTGTCAAAGAAATAGACTGGCAATGGATCGCTGAAGTGCAATTTGGCGTCAAGATAATCAAAATGCCATTTTTAGTGTTGCCTGGCGGGATTGATGCGGTGGTATTAGGGTGGAATTTCATAAAGGAAATGGGAGCCGTTATACAATGCGCAGGGCACCAAATTGAAATTCCGCCAATGTGCAGAATAAAAGGGAGACTGACGGAAAGAATTTCGACAGCAATAGTGACAAATGCACCAGAAATAGAAGTCAGCGACTTTATGCGCGAAGAACTGGCCGAATTGGCCAAAATAAATGGCACGTCTAAAGTTGGCATGCACACAATCACTATGTGTGACGATAAGCCAATAAAACAAAGGTATTATCCAAAGAATCCAAAGATGCAAGCTATAATAAACGAAAAAGTTGAAGAATTGATGGCAATGGGATATATAGAACGATCAAATAGTCCTTACAGTTCACCAATAGTAATGGTGAAAAAGAAAGAAACTGGCAAATGGAGGCTATGTGTTGATTTTAGGCAGATAAATGCAAAATCTATAAAAGATGCATATCCAATGCCGAGAATTGACTATATTTTAGATCAACTGCGCGAAGCAAGATTCATAAGCAGCTTAGATTTAAAAGATGGATATTGGCAGATTCCGCTGGAAATAAACAGCAGAAAGATGACGGCTTTCACAGTTCCAGGAAAGGGATTATATCAATGGAAAGTGATGCCGTTCGGTTTGCACTCAGCATCTGCAACATTCCAACGAGCTTTAGATATGGTCATAGGACCAGAATGATGCCACATTCGCGTATCAGGATGACATCATTGTGGTTAGCCGAACAATAGAAGACCATAAAGCTCATTTAAAGGAAGTTTTCCGAAGACTAAAGGCAGCAAATTTAAGGATAAATGCAGAAAAATGCCAGTTCTTCAGAAAAGAGCTAAGATTCCTGGGCCATGGGTAACAGAACAAGGCATTGGCACAGCCAGATCCAGACAAAGTGGCAGCAATAGCTGAATTAAAACCGCCAAAGAATACAAAAGAGTTACGCCAATACCTGGGAGTAGCATCTTGGTACAGACGGTTCGTGCCAAGTTTCGCAACACTTGTACAACCATTAAATTCGCTATTAAAAAAAAAGCAAAATGGGTGTGGGAAGGAAAACATCAGGATGCGTTTGACATGGTGAAGCAAAAATTGGTGGCAGATCCAGTGTTGACATGCCCAGATTTTGCAAAAATGTTTGTGTTGCAAACTGACGCTAGCAACTACGGCATAGGGGCAATTCTGACTCAAGATACAGAGGAAGGCGAGAGAGTCATATCGTACGCCAGCAGAACTCTGAATCCAGCAGAAGAAAATTATTCAGCAACAAAAAAGGAATGTCTAGCAATAGTATGGGCTATAAGGAAGTTGAAGCCATACTTAGAAGGATATCATTTCAAGGTCATTACGGATCACATGGCACTGAAATGGCTGAATAGCATCGAAAGTCCAACAGGGCGAATTGCAAGATGGGCATTGGAATTGCAGCAATATGACTTTGAAATAACTTATCGCAAAGGAAAACTAAATGTCGTTGCAGATGCATTGTCGAGGCAACCATTGGAAGCATGCAGAATGATAAAGAATAATAGCAACGAAAATGAACAGTCACCACAAAGCTGTGAATGGATTGAAAATATGGCCAGAAAAGTAAAAGAAAATCCGCAAAAATATACTGATTATGTAATGGAAAATGGGCAGTTATACAGAAATATACCGCATAGGGCAGGGCATGAAGATGTTGTGTCGTGGAAATTATGTGTGCCGAAACAGTTAAGGCAACAAATTATATCAGAAAACCACGACTCTCCAACTGCAGGACACACAGGCAGTAGGAGAACGATTGCCCGAATAGCGGCTAAATATTTCTGGCCAGGCATGCAAAGAGATGCACGCGCATATGTCAGCCGCTGTGAAAACTGCATGCGATATAAACCAAGCCAGCAGCAGGCAGCAGGAAAAATGCTGACACAAGTGCCAGAGGAGCCATGGGCAACAATATGTGCTGATTTCGTTGGGCCACTGCCAAGATCAAAACATGGAAACTCGGTGTTACTTGTTATAGTAGACAGATTCTCAAAATGGACAGAGCTTGTACCAATGAGAAAAGCATCGGCAGAGAATTTGGTTAAAGCATTTAGAGAAAGAGTACTGGCTAGATTTGGCGTCCCAAAAGTAGTAATAACGGATAATGGAGTCCAGTTTGTCAGCAAAGTATTTGAGAAAATGCTGCAGGAATGGGGCACAATACACCAGCTGACAGCGCCATATACGCCGCAAGAAAATCCAACCGAACGAGCGAATAGAACAGTTAAAACAATGATAGCACAATTCACAGGAGAAGATCAACGACGATGGGATGAACAATGGCCAGAAATAATGTTGGCAGTAAATTCTAGCGTGTCCGACGCAACGGGATATACGGCGGCATTAATAACACAAGGAAGAGAGCCGAGATTGCCAGGATCCACATTTGACAGGCTAACTATTGGATCAGGCAAACCAAGCCAACGGCCAGATGGCAATGCGGAGTTGATAAAAGAAATTGGCGTATTGGTGCGAAGAAACCTAGAAAAAGCTGCTCAGGATCAATCAAGGCACTATAATCTAAGAAGAAGGCAATGGAAACCACGAGTGGGCGAAATAGTGTGGGCCAAGGAGCACTATTTATCAAATGCAGCAGAAGGATTTGCTGCAAAACTTGCACCACGGTATGGTGGGCCGTACAAAGTCGTAGGATTTACTTCGCCAGTGATATGCAAACTGCAGCATATCACAAACAAAAAATCAAGGTTGGCACACATCAGCGAACTAAAAGTGCAACCAGAGCAAGTGCCAACAGATGATCCGAATGAGCTATAAATATGCAAGGCGAGTATGTCTACCGGAAACCGGCCAAATGAAGTTTGAACAGTTGGACCGGCCGGACAACTGGGAGATCTTCAGATGGAAAGGAACGGTAGAAACACAAACCAGCATAAATTAAAAAGGAAATTGCATTGGCCTACAGAAGTCAATAACAAGAATTTTTTTTTTTAAAAAAAAAAAAAAATATATATATATATATATATATATATATTAATGGAGCGTTATAACTGGCTCAACTAATAGAAAAAATTTGTACATATATATGTATAAAAATAAATTGGTTGCAGGCATACAATTTATTTTACAGTGCATGTAAAACTGTAATATGGAAAAAGAAAGAAATAAAAAATGGTGACTTTGGCGGGTTAGCAATGGACAAGCAAAACGGAAAATAAACACCAATGCTTCTCAAACTGTAAGAGAGCAGAACAGGATGCAAGCAGATAAGGAGAGGACTCTCTCCTGCGGTACACCAAGTGCAGGAGAGAGGATTCACACATACAGTGTGTGTGTGAAGAACGGATAAAAACAAAAACAAGAGCGGGAACCCCAAGCTGGACGCGCAGCAGCAGAGCGACGCGGATTAGAGGTTCCGATGGCCCAAGTTACGACTGAGGAAATCAATCAGAAACTTTCTATCAAGATGAGCGGACGGCAGAATTTAAATGAACATGAGTTGGAAGAAGCCATGCAGATGATGGCATCGCCATATGTGTCGGACGAGGAGTCCGATGGCGAGGAGCTGGTCCCATTGGGGCCGGTGATCGCCATCTCGTCCGACGAGGATGAGGAAGAGGACGTGGGAGAAGGGATGGAAGATCTGGAAGAGTTGGAAGGCATTGGGAGCGATGCCGAAATGGAGGAGGAAGTGGCCGCAGAAGCAAGCGAGGATGAGGGAATCGTAATAAATGACCTGGCATTTTTGTTGGACGATGTGGAAGAAGAGCTCCAAAAAAGGGGGCAAGAATTAGATGAGCCTGGAGGAGATGGAACGCCCAGGTAGAGGAAGTGCCAAGGGTGACAGAAGAGCCGCCGTTGGTTAATGAGCCGGTAGCATACGTAACGATAAGCGATACCGAGGAGGAGGATGTGGAGGATGACGAAACGGAGGAACGTGAAAGGTCACCAACTCCAATGCAACGGGCCGTATAGCCAATTATCGTTCGATGAGGAGTTTATGGGTCCGCAGAGCCGAGAGCGGAGGAGCCGGAGCCTATTATCGAACAGCTGGTAGAATGGCAGCAACAACAGCCAGCAAGACCCACAGCAACAGCCACAGCAGCAGCAAGCCCCGCAGCAACAGCAAGAACAGCAACAGCGAGACCCAAGACGGCCAGGGTATATGAGACAACACTCTGCGCCGGTTGGCCAGCCGCAAGCGCCAAGGCCGCCTTTCCAACGGCAGCGATCGGTGCCAGTGCCACAGGCACACCAAAGATGGCGGGAAGTGGAGCCCGAAGAGTGGCCAGTAGCGGTGGCCGTGGCCGTTCAGGCGATGGGGGAGGGGCCAAGACAGGCGAGGGTGATGTGGGTGGGGCGGATCCGGTATCGGATCCGTAGCAATAGGAATAGGTTTAGAGTATTCGAAGAATTGGGGGTTTAGATTAAGAGAAAATTTTGAAGTTTAGGTTAAGTAGAATAGGTAGATTAGGAGAAATTGTTGGAATTTAGTTTAGGTAGGAAAAAATAAAATGAAGTTTAGGATAAGGAAAAAAAATATGAAGTTTAGGTTATGTAGATATTTTTAGAATTTAGATTAGGTAGAATAGGAGAATAATCTGAAGTTTAGGTTAAGTAGATGTAAGTAATATTATAAATATAGTATATAAGTAAAAGATGCAGTCGGAGCCACCCATGCCAAAATAAGGCATGGTGACAATGGAAAAGATGCTCACGATCTGCCAAAAAAATTGGAAAAGATGCCTGATGAATCGCCAAGAAGGAAAAGATGCCATAAATGGCCAAAAAAAAAAAAGATGCGAACCAGGCCAACAAAGAAAAAAAAAAGGAAACAGAAAAAAATGCCATATAAAAAAAAAAAAGAGGAGGAAGAATTTGGCTCCCGAAGAAAGGGGGGAATGTGAGGAATATATAATATATAATATATATATATATATATATACCTCACAAATATAATATATATATATATACATATATACCTCACAAATGCGGCAAAGCATTAAGCCAGATACAGATATACATAAATTTAAGTCTTAAAGGCGGCTAATAATTAAAATAAGCGATGGCCCAAGAAGGCAATTCAAATTCATCAATGATGGAACCTGGAGGTTCCATCGAACACAAACAAACGAAAGAAATGTGCGATCGAACCGAAAGTAAAATGCAAACATGTAAATCGCGTGATTTAAAACTGGCAAACATACACACAAATGTAATTGCGTATGAGAAATGGGCAAAGCAAAGGCCGAATATATGTAACATGCAATGAGAAACAGATAAGAACAAGTGCATGTAGGCTCGTGTGACGTCACTGAAAGTGCATTACATTGGGAGTGCATAGAACCGCAACAGCGAACACACACACGCACACGTGCGTAAGCCACCGACGCACGAGACTTAGAGAGTCGGCTCATGCGTATAGACTAGCGGGGGAGGCGAGGGGTTGCTTTTCGGTTGTCGGCAACATCAAAGTGAGCGGGCTTACGCATGTGTGGGTGGATTGGGAGCGGGAATGTTGGCATGTAACGGAGAACGGGGAGGCGGTATGTAACATGTCCAAAGCAAAGGTTTGAAAGGCGCTGGAGGTATTGGCGCTAAATTTAAATATATATAATGATAATATATATATTTATATATATTTATATATATGTATATATATATAAATAGATATGCACAATATACTATGTAATGCTATATAACGTCGTATAATTCATGGAATGGGATAAACATAACATTAATATTTGTTATGTGGAAAAGTGAGTGCGATACAGTAATGCAGAGCATTAATTATGTATATATTGATACAAAAGATAAAGGGAGGGATATAGTTATATAGTTATTAAGTTGATTTAATTATAAATTCAGTATATTTAAGCATATATCAAAAGGGCGGGAAACTAGGAATAAGTCAAACATTGTTAAATAGTATATAAGGGTGGATGTTGGCAAAGTTAGAGAGCAAAGATTGTAGCTGAGAGGCGTATGCCTGATTTCACCATGCATAGCAACAGGAGAGTTGCGTTGCGGGATCGGCCGAGAAGGCCGAAGGCAAAAGAAAGCGATGGAAAGTTTTGGGCGGCAAAAGTAAAGGAAAAGTACTGGCAACGGTACGTAATCCCACCACGCGTCATCCCTGGGTCAAGATGCCTATAAATAGACACGGCTGAGACACAGGGATCATCAGTTAGAAAGTGAAGGAGACGAGCGAAGTGTCACTTGGACCAGCAAGGTGCAAGTGAAAGGTCAACAAGTGAAGGTTCAATAAGTGAAGTACATAAGCGAGGACAACGAAGTGAAACACAAGTGAAGAAACAAAAGCGAAGGCGTGCCAAGTCAGATCGATAGAAGGATATCCATCTGTATCCTGGCTACAAGTGAAGATTTAAAGACAGAATCGTTTTTGGTGGCAAGTAGGAAAACTAGGAGTTATTCCTAGCAGAGTATTAAAAACTAGGAGCAAATCCTATCAGATCACAAGACTAGGAGCTATTCCTAGCGGATCATAAAAAGACTAGGAGTTATTCCTAGCAATATATATAAGACTAGGAGCTATTCCTAGCATCATATAAAAGACTAGGAGCTATTCCTAGCATCATATAAAGGACTAGGAGCTATTCCTAGCAAAGCATTGAAGACTAGGAGCTATTCCTAGCAATTTAGTGAAGACTAGGAGTATTCCTAGCACAGTTAAGGAAGACCAGGAGTATTCCTGGCACAGGCAGGTGAAGACTAGGAGTATTCCTAGCACAGTTGAGGAAGATCAGGAGTATTCCTGACGCAGTGGGAAAAGACAAGGAGTATTCCTAGCAGAATAATAGGAGCGTAGCATACGACAAAGTAGATAGACAAGACCAGGAGTCATCCTGGCATTCGGAACACGTGCCACAGCCAAACACAGTCTGTCGATAAGTTTTCATGCGTGCCAACGGTGCAGAGTGGATTTCACAATTGCCACAAACACAAAGCTAACAGCCCGTGCAGAAGCTCTCTGGCCATACTAACATCCACCAATCGAATCGACAATAAAATTATAACGTTGTATTAAAAGAAAACCAACTGCATCTTCTCATTTCACCAGCGCACAAAATAAATTTGTTGTGTCGTACCCCTACACCTGAAATCCGGCTCTGCCGCAAGTAAGGACCAAAAAAGGTTCGTTACAACATTTAATATTATTTCGGTTAGGGTATTACCCGGACACCGAAATAAATGTTAAATGACACTAAGTAGTCAGATGCACAGTTGTTAACATTTCAGTTAGGGTATTACCCGGACACTGAAATACTAGCCAAATGACATCACAACCACTGTACTAGCTACACACTGAACTACACTACAGTGGTTCCATGTTCATGCGCATTTAATATTGCTTCGACTAGGGTATTACCCGGATGTCGAATAATATTAAATGGCACTAAGTCGGCACATGTACAACCAACACCATTTCAGTTAGGGTATTACCCGGACACTGAAATGGTTGCTGGTAGACATGCTGCCAACTGTACCATGGAAAACACTTTGACAATGCAACATACATTCAACGGCATGTACATTTAATATAATTTCGGTTAGGGTATTACCCGGACACCGAAATCAATATTAAATGACACTAAGTGGTCGGATGTACATTTGGTAATATTTCAGTTAGGGTATTACCCGGACACTGAAATACTAGCCCAATGACATCACAACCACTGTACTAGCTACACACTGAACTACACTACAGTGGTTCCATGTTCATGCGCATTTAATATTGCTTCGACTAGGGTATTACCCGGATGTCGAATAATATTAAATGGCACTAAGTCGGCACATGTACAACCAACACCATTTCAGTTAGGGTATTACCCGGACACTGAAATGGTTGCTGGTAGACATGCTGCCAACTGTACCATGGAAAACACTTTGACAATGCAACATACATTCAACGGCATGTACATTTAATATAATTTCGGTTACCCGGACACCGAAATCAATATTAAATGACACTAAGTGGTCGGATGTAAATTTGGTAATATTTCAGTTAGGGTATTACCCGGACACTGAAATACTAGCCCAATGACATCACGACCACTGTAATAGCTACACACTGAACTTACACTACAGTGGTTCCATATTCATGCGCATTTAATATTGCTTCGACTAGGGTATTACCCGGATGTCGATTAATATTTAATGGCACTAAGTCGGCACATGTACGACCAACACTATTTCAGTTAGGGTATTACCCGGACACTGAAATGGTTGCTGGTCGACATACTGCCAACTGTACCATGGAAACACACCATAGGTTATTTAAACAACACTTAACACGTTATTAGGACTTCACAATAAAATATTGTGAAAAAGGGGGGGGGAGGGATTGATTTCACTTTTGTTTCTTTTGCTTCACTGTCACTTTGATTGTTTCTATCTTCCTTGGCATACGCTACTTATTTTTGTGGACTTCACTTGCCGATGGTCACCAACTGAGTGATCTTACTATTATTTCTAACTCTAGCCTTTGCCCTAGTTTTTACCATTCTAAGCTTTTGACGCAGCTGCGGAAACGCGTGGCGCGTCTTGATTGGCTACTGATGAATCACCGTTATCCTACGAGCTTTTGGCATACGTGACCAAACGTCTTAGCTTAGCTATGCTGACACCGACTGTACCGATGGCGTGGCGGTTGGTGCGTCGGCGTCGCTGGCTATTGGGATGCGAAGGAGAGAGAAAAAAGGGAAATAGAAAATAATTGCTCTTTTGTTAGAAACTGTAACCTAATGATGAAATAGAAAACAATTGCTCTCTCGCGCTAGAAACTGTAACCTAATGATGAAATAGAAAACAATTGCTCTCTCTTGCTATAAACGGTAACCTAATATTGAACTAATCCCCTTTAATAAGTAGAGCATATTCATTTGGAGGGTTTATATATATATTAATGAATGAGAAAAATAAAAAAAAAAAAATTTGTGATTCTTCACAACAGTACGATATACAATTGCACGTTACTTCAGTGCATCAATCGTCTAGTAATTCCCCCGTCGAAATTCGTCCCTAACGTCCATTCGTCCCTAACGGAAATCTATCGCATTATATTAGATAAAAGAAAAGTTAAGAAACTGGAGTGCGAACACAATGACATACTAACAGAAACCTTATTTACTTATAACAACGCTATTCACTCAACGCTGAAGCATACCCCATACGAGATATTTTACGGCAGACCTCATACTTTTGACAGGACAATCACATTCAATAATGAACACGATTACTTACAAAAACTAAATAGCTTCCAAAACATAATCTATCCAGAACTCAGACAAGAGATAGAAAATACAAAAAAGATTAGGATAGAAAAAGCAAACGAAAACAGAAATAACCCAAAAACTTTAGAACCAGATGAAATAGTATTCAGGAAAGAAAATAGGAGAAATAAGTTGACATCGACCAAGAATAATCAAAGGGTCAGTCTTAATTTCAATTAACAATTGTTCGGTAACCATCGATGGAGTAAAGTACGAAGACACAAACATAACGTACAACGAAGTAGACCAATTAACTATACCAAGACTCGAGGATCTAAGGATTAACAACAGCATTCCAGACTTAAATCTACAAAGACTTCATTTAGAGAACATTAAAGCTAAATCGGAAATATTATATGTTAGGAACTATACATAGAATTATCTGATCACAGTCTACATCTTAGTTGCCATCATGACAATCACAGTGGCGACAACAGCAATACCATCTACAAACGTTCCGACCATACCTTCGCTTTGGCCTTCACTTCATTCCAGGAGGGGAGGAGTTACCATCTCAGCTCCCCTCGAGATGCCCCCAATTAAGCTTCAACGAGCAACTGTAACATAAACTGCCAGACAGAAAGTCACACACAAGAGAGATGGGAACCTGGAACGTGGATATATAACAATGAGTAATAGTGTTATATGAACAAAAATATGTATGTATGTACACACATGCATACATATAGTATGGATACGTAATAATGAGAGCAGAACAATTTAGAAGAGAGCCAGTTTTTTCTCTGACATTGATTACTAAATGTCATCGCATTATAACTGTTCAGCTCCAGAGTGCATTCCAATATTTCCCAAAGAATGGAACAAAAAGAGCGTCATGATGCTGATAGGTTGGGGAGAATGTATTGGACATTCGTGGCCTTCAGTTCTGTTTTGTGTTCTAGTTTGAAAACACGTGCAAAGCTAATAAAAGTGAAATAAAAGTAGCAAAGTAAACGAATTCTTGTTTTTTGCTTGATCTTTGTTGGACAAAGGACATTGGACTTTACCGATTGGTACTTAAATCAACTTAATAACTATATAAAGAAATCACGCGACTTACATGTTTGAATTTTGCTTTCGGTTCGATCGCACATTTCTTTCATTTGCTTGTGTTCGATCGAACCTCCAGGTTCGTTTATATGTTTGACTCAAACATATAAACGCGCGCATTGATGAATTTGAATTGCCTTTTTGGGCCAACGCTTATTTTAATTATTAGCCGCTTTTACGACTTAAATTCATTTATATCTGTATCTGGCTTAATACTTTGCCGCATTTGTGAGGTATATACGTATATGTATATATATCTATATATTTTGAAAAGAAGGTTACTTTTTATCAAAGGATTTTTTGTTTTAGTTATACTTTCTAAAATGTGTTGAATGAGTTCGAAAAGAATTTTCGTCGATTCCTGTTTCATTTTTTCCTACCAATTGAAATCTGGACTATGTGAGGGCCTTTTTAGATAACCATTTCTCGATAATTTTGAGGATATTGTTTTTGGCCTATTCTACTGAAATGTAGTCAGATTTATAATCGCATGTCTCGAAAAAAAATCTAAAATATGTATTTGCAAAATTTTTTAGAAAATTGTCCTTTTTCATTTGTTTTTTCTACTATTTTTAAATGGGGCCCTGTAAAAAAGAATGAGCCCTCCGTTACGCTTTAAGGATTCCTTCACCTCGTAAATTTGTCTTGATACACCGGGCCATTTGAAACAATATTGTTTCCTATCGAACTGATTCATTCAGACCAAATTCCACCTTCTTTATTCGTCTGTCATCCAATTCCCATCAATTTTAGCTAACTTTAAGAAATCCTTTACAATTTTTGCAAACAGTGCCAGTTTACATTACTAACTGTCGATTGCATTTTGCAATTGATGAAGAATTTTTTTGTGCAGGATATCGTTTTTGACCTTCTGCACTTAATTCTTCATTTTTGGGATTTTAACAAATCCAACTTCTAAATGTTTGAATTTATCTAAGCGACAATAGAGATATTAATACTGTTTACTTATTGTTATTCTTGTATTACGATTTTTTTAAAATTATTTTTGTCATATTACGATTAATTTTTGTCAGAAGTTTGCAACGGATAGACTATCCGAATACATAAAGATTATATATTCTTGATCAGGACGATGAGCTGAGTTGATAAAGTCTGTCCGTCTGTCTGGATCAACGCAATCTCCTCCGAGACTCTTAAAACTACAGAGCTGAAATTTTGCACCTAGGCTTCTTTTTGCTGCAGGCATTGTATATCTCGGAATCATTCCGATCGAATGACTGTATCATATAGCTCCCATAGGAACGATCGGTTGTGAATAAGCTTTAATTGCAATAACTTTGTTGTTTTCCAATGAACTATCATATTTTATATACTTCCTAACATATCCACCAAGTTTCATCAAAATCGGTTGACTATATTATATAGCTCCCATAGGAACGAAAAGTCATGAATGTGGATTTCGAGCAATAACTTGTTGGTTTTAAAAGCGATTATCACTTAATTTGGTATTTATGAGTTTTATATACTTTCTAATATATCTGGCAAGTTTTATTAGAATCGGTTCACTATATCATATAGCTTCCATAGGAACAATCGGTTAAGAGAATAAAGTGTAAAGAAGGACGAATCCATCTTACTGACCAACTGACCGACGCGATAACGCGGCTGGCCGGACCGGGTGATTCTAACAATGGGCCCGCAGAGCACCCAACCGAAGATAATCCCTTTTTTAATCCGCTCTTCCAAAATATGGGAAAAAAGATCCACGCCTATCAGGATATCAATAGAAGAGCTTTGATAGATTAGCCGATCTGCCAAAGGAAGTTCGGGAAGATTTCCATCCACCTTTTTGGGAAACGGACAGGAGTTTTGCGCTGACGTTTCCACGTGCCGAGTAAGATCTCTGAGTGACAGAAGAAAAGGGAGAAGAGGAGAAAAGAAGAGAAAAGAAAAGAAAAGAAAAGAAAAGGGGAAGAAAGGAAGAAAACTGAAAATAAAAGAAAGAGAAGATCAGAACAAGTGGCTAGCAGAAAAGGAATTAGAATGCAACGAAGATGAAAAGAGGGAGAGAAAGCTAAAGAAATGGAGCAGAGAGATGACGAAGAATAAAAAGCAGATGAATAAAAAGGGAAAAGAAGAGGAAGATGAAAAGAAGTAGAAGGAAATGAAAAAGGAAGAAAGCGAAGAGGAAAAAAAGGAGAAGCTAATTTGAAATATTTTCGTGGCGTACAGAGCCGAAAATCTTCCTTTGTTGAATAAAGAGCAGAACTTATAAAAGTAACAATTAAAGAAATTGGAGGGATTTACATGGTTTAGATGCACGTGGTGGTACAGGATAAACTTTTTTGATTTCATTAATATTTCCAGCAATCCTCTTACAAAATAAAATTGCCCTTGCACTCGTAACTTTGAGAATCGCAGCAACTTTGCAATAGCAAATGTTTTGCAGCAATGATAATTGATAGTTTGGGATAACTGTAAATTGATACAACGTAAATTCTTTGGAGGCTTATGACAGATGTTTGTAGGGGGGCAAAGGAACCCAAAGTAGGAGGCTTTCATAAATCTCCCAGAAACTGATTACACCGCGTGAACTTCGCTTAAAACACAATTTTATTAGATAGTAAAAAGTAATGTATGGTGGCCAATAGATGTTGGCGGTACAATTTAAAGAAAAAACTTATAACAAGCTCGAAACGTTATATATAAGTGAGGGCGTACGAACGTGTTGGAAGATAAAAACGAACTGATCTTCCCTATGGAGCTTTCCATCAAGCTGCCGTATTATCTTAAGTGTGGCCGTCCTCCTTCCAATTCGCCCCTCTGTTTCAGCCGCGCTCCTCCTCCGCTGTTCACCCTTTTCTGGCATGAACATACCGCCCCCCTTGCAACAAATTGCAATATCCCGGGTGGACTGGTAGGGATGGGGAGCGGCAGCGTTCTGGAGCGCCAAGATGCTGCAGGAGCCTGGAAGGAGCATTTCCAAGACGGTGCTCTGGCCTGTGGGGATGCCGGCATGGCGATGGATATGGGGTGATGGTTGCTTCTTGGATCCTTAAGAGGGCGGGAGAGTTCATGTCTGCCGTCATTTCTTCGTCTTGCTGGAAGATGCAAGTTGGCTTTGGTGGGTGCGACGGATGTCTGAGTGGCAAAAACGTGGCTGGGCGGACCGGATGATTCTGCCATGCTCCCGAAGATAGTTTCTAGGCCGAAGAGAGAGCCGCAGATGTCCTTTTTGATCCGCTCTCCCAAAATATGGGGTAAAAGATCCACGCCAATCAAAATATCAATCAGAGAGCTTTTATGGAACAGTGGATCTGCTAAATTTAGTTCGTTGAGGCTGTCATCCACCTCGTTGGGAAACGGAGAGAATGGTAGCGTTCCGGCCAGATTTGGCAGGACAAACGCTGATGTTCCACGGGACAAGAGCCTCAGTTGGCATAGCTTCTGGGTGCTGGCGGCCTCGCAATTGGAAATACCGCTTATTTGGGCGTTAATGAGATGGAACGGCGGTCCCACCAGCTAAACATACTTTGGGATAGAAATGTTCCTTCAGACCCGGTATCAATCAGAGCGCGCAGGGAAGTTAGCGCCAGGTGTCGTATGGTAACCATGGCGGTGCCTAGTAGGCCTTTACGTGGGGTGGAAACGAATAATTTTCGGATGTCCTGACTGGATGTGGATCATTCAACGGAAGTTGACGGAAGTCGCATTGGGTGTCGCCACCGTGGAGGCGTGGACGCGATGTAGCAACGTATGTTGACGTATGATGATATTTTATTAAATTTAAATGATGATATGATATATCGCAACAGGAAGAAAATAATGAGAATTAACGAAAACTTAATTGGAATTTGGAAGAGCATTTGTGAGGCGTGAACAATTATTGGAAGCGTTGGCTGCGGATTAGAATCCTTATTATTACTTTTTCTTTTAAAAAGTGTAAATTTTTTGAAACAATTAAATTTTTTTGTTTGTGAAAAGAGGTAGATTTTTTTTTTCAATAATTTGAAAATATTTTCTTTGGATATAATTTTGCAAATGCTAAAAGATATATATTTTTTTTTGTGATTAATTAAAAACCTTTTTTGGATATTCGAAAATATACTTTTTGTTGGAATAATTAATTTTTTAAATGCGAAAAAATATTTTTTTGAATAATTAAATAATTTTATTCAGTTTTTTTTTTAATTATTTGTAAATTTAATTTCTCCTTTTATTTTATTCTCATTAAAAATTCACTCCGAATTATTTTCTTTCGGTTTGTAAGGGTATTGTGTCACTGTGCTTAAGTCACACAGTAATGGTCACTCTACAACTCTGACAGCTATGTAACTTACTTTGAATAATTTTTTCCACTTTGTAATTTTAGATCAAATTAATTTTGCGCGTTCTTACGATGAGACACAAAAACAGAAACAAGTTGCAAGTGCGGGAATTTTGTGCAAGTAGTGCGTGAAAATAATAAAATCAAAATAGCCGCGAAACAAATTTTCTATGTACATATACATATGTATATATGTCTATATATACTTGTACTTGCACATATAGATAT